>APFE031082921.1:54752-64828 GCA_000404065.3 Pinus taeda | reverse complement strand
TGAAATAAAACATTAATATTTTATTATAAATCGCATATTTTTAACTTAATGTTTTATTTCATGAATTACAAGTTTATTTAATTTAATTGAAATTAAATAAACTTGTAATTCATGAAATAAAACATTAATATTTTATTACAAATCGCATATTATTAACTTATCGTAAAATAATAAAATATACGCATAAAATAAAATTAAAATCCATAATAAAATTGTTGGACTTTGGTACAACAAAACAATTGTCATAAAATATATCTAGTATTGCAAAATTCCAGGCCTCATAGGTGGAGACAATTCCACACTGTGGCCCTTTATGGCTCAATGCTTTTAGTGGCTGAGGTGGCAGGTTTGTGATTAGGCTCGCGAGCCAGGTTTAGAAGACAGATGGGAACCACGCTATAAGTTTGATGTTTCAGATATTTATTTGGAGATGCATACTTTTAACCATTAATTATATTCACAATGAAAATGAATAAATTCTTGCCCTTGATTTGTGGTAAAATGAATAAATAAATAAATAAATAATTTTCCAAGTTAAATTTTTTATTAATTTTATTAACAAATGAATTGATTTGATGGATACTCATTGATTATATAAGTTTTAATTAATTGTGAAATGTATTTAGTAATATTATAAATTTTTTTTTTTTTTTTCATTTTATAAATATTTTGGTTTTTCATAATTATATTAGAAAGAAAGAAATTATTTTAACTTTTACAAGGTTAAAGATAGTTTAGATGTATTCCGCCTTTTTTCTGTGAAGCTTCACAATAAATGCTCTGAGCTTCTTGACAAACTCCTAGCTATATAGATTATCCCAAGAGCTAGCTGCCACATATATGCATAACTTTCCTTGTTGTCTTTGAAGACCTCACATTCTAAAATGAAATGTTTTTCTATTTTCACTTTTCCAGAAGAACAAAAAATGCATATTCTTTCCTCCCACGTTTTTTTGGCCTTTTCTAGTGCCCTGTTTCACAATGGAGTTGATGAGAATTAGTCCTTAAATGAGCAATAAGAATTTTGGCTCTCCAAGAGATATTGGTCTCTATGTGTGCTTTTGTTTTATGACTATGAGTGGGATTAAACACTTCAATATAACACTTTTTCTTTCTTCCTAGCTCCTTATCCCAAGTATGCTTGTGGAACTTTTCCATAACAAAATCTTTTATCTCTTTGTTGTTTATGGGACACACATTCAAGCAAATACCCCATTTACTAAACCATTTGTTATTTTGTTGCATCCAAGTTTTCTTTATGTTGCACAATCTCTCATTAAAAACAACCTTAAGCCATCTACCCTCTTCTATTTGCTCAATTTTTTTTAAATACCTTATGACTTGCACCATAGCAATAGCTTCAATAGGAGCAACGTCTCTTTCACTTAACAAGATAGCATAAGGAACTGTATTTTTAATCTTGAATTTGTTTGTAATCAAACGCTTTTGAATTTTCTCAATTTGTCTCCATTGCATGTCGGATGTGCCGCTGACCCATAGTTCACAACCATAGAGAATCACCAGAATCACTAGAAGCCCAAAAAGAATTTGAGTGGTTTTCCAATCCCATAACTCTGACTCTCTACACCTATTTTGAAAAACATAAAATGCTTTCCAACCCCCCAAAGTTCTTTTCTTTCTACAACCTTCCCAGCTTAGATTTTTGTTGAAGTCAATTCTCAAGTATTTATAATCCGCAACTTCTTCGAGAATGTTGCCTTCAAAGTAGAACTTATGCTGGTTATGTTTTCTTTTCTTAGAGAAAACCACTACTTTCGTTTTGCTGATATTGACTTGCATCCCCACACTTCTACAAAAATGCTCAAGGGATAGTAAGTGCTCTTGCAAACCAAGAGTCATTTAGCAATCAACATAAGGTCATCTGTATACAAAATAAGCCTTTTAACAAACTTTCCCAATTAGATACCATCACCCCCTTGCGAATTTAACCACTCCTCAAGCTTGTCGATATATAAACCAGAAAGGGTAGGAGATAGTGGGCAACCTTGCTAGACCCCGATATCGCTTCTAAAACTTTTAGAAATGCCTATTGAAGTTCTAATTTTGACTTTCACCTCTTCATACAACCTATGCACAACTAATTTCAAATGTTTAGGAACCCCAAGTACCTCCATTCTGTGCCAAAGCTTATCCCTAGGAACCGAGTCAAATGTTTTTCTGAAATCAACAAAGCAACAAAAGACTTCTTCCTTTTTCTCCTAAACTTTTTCAATGATGTGCCTTAAAGTTATACAATGATCAGTTGTGGAATGTTTAGGTCTAAAACCTCCTTGCCCTTTAGCATGCTCATCTCTTTCGTCTGCCCACTTGCTAATTTTATTTTCGAGCATGCTTCCAAATAGCTTTGCAAACAAAGGGTTTATCATGATGGTCCTATAATTGGAGGGATGATTGACGTCACCGCTCTTGAAAAGAGGTATTGCCAGACTAGTTGTCCAATCTGTGGGGAGCCCTTGTTGTATGATGTTGTTGAAAATTTTTGTAATTTGAGGTGCAAGGATCTTTGAGCCCCACTTTAGATATTCTGCTTGGAGTTCATCTAGGTTTTTTTCTTTTCCAACACCCAACTTCTTGATACCCATCTCTACCTCTTGCACTATGAAGAGTTCAGTATCAGTGTTGACCAAGGGGGGAGGGTCAACCTTGCGATCCTGCTGATAGAGTTGTCTTGCATAGTCAAACCATTTAGACATTGTAATACTATTTCCAGTTTGTATGATTGTATCTTTTTCGATTGGAGCTCCCTCCAAAATAATTTGGGATTATTTTTCCCAAGGAAGATTAGTTCTTCCCTCCTTGAAACCATGAAATCAACATTTTTCTTGCTTAATAACTGTTTGTAAGATTTGAGCTTTATTTTATCATTGTTTGACTCTTTCCACATTTTCCTTGTCTTTTTGCATTCCTTGTCAAACCAAGCATTAACCAAAAAGAAATTTGTTTCAGACTTCTTAATTTTTGCTCTTTTGCACTTTGCAAGTGCGCTTGAATTAAATGTGTTAATTCATAACTATGAAGGTTGTGAATTGTGATTTTCTCCTTCTCGAAGATCCTCTCTATCGTCATTTTGAAGGTATTACAATTTTTTGGTGTCAAAAGAATTATGCCCTGTGGGACATTTTGTTGGAAATGCTGAATTTTTTACTCTAATTGTTTCTTTCCAGTCCAAGAGAAACATAAATAAATTGGCTTGTGATCTGATTTTAAGTCCCACAGCTGAACTCCAATAAAAACTTCCTTCATTTTCTCACACAAACTATACGAGCAAATTACATAATCTACTACACTTGCTCCATTGTAAGTATTGCAAGTGAAATTACCGCACTTTGCCCATCTAGTCAAGCCATTACAATGACTAAATCAAAGGCCCCACATAGAGTAAGCAATTGTTCACCAAAGATATTGCAGCCCTTGTCCTTTGAAATTCTTTCCCACTGATAATTACTCTCTTTTGTAAGCCAAATAGGGTCGCAATCATCTTTGCAACAAATAATGCTAGCTTGCTCACTTGCAGTCCTAGCATTGAAATCACCCACTATAAGGACTTCTCCTAGCTATGAATATATTGCAATATCCGCTCTTAAGGATGCAAATGGATCTTTGTGGTCAAGCCCTTTACCTTTGTACATTTTTGAAACTCATGGCACCAAATAACATATTGCAATTCTGATGTGGTTTCCATTTTCTGATATTTTAAACCAAATGAATTGTTTATTTGAGTCTTCTTTTTCTAACTGAATGAGATGAACTTCTTTCTTCCTTACTAAAACCGTGATAACCTGTGCCCTTTTCCATGCCCTGCTTCCTTGTTCCACACTGCCATCTTCCAGTATCCTTCAAACAGAGGTGCCTTGCACCCTTCATGCTCATGTGTTTCTATGAGGCAAATTATGTCTCTATCTATCGCAATAGGCCCTAACCCAGGTCCTCGTCTCCATGGGTAACCTCTGCAGTTCCAACAAATTAACCTTAAGGAAGCCTGGGTATGACTTGATTGCTATTTATTTTGACATGCAAGACCCACATTTGAGTCTTTGTCCTTGCTTTCCCATACTGACCTCGCTTCATGATTTCTTGTTGAAGAGTTTGTTGCCTCTTCTCTATTACCATCTTGTTGCTTTGTTTTGGAAGGAGGTCCAAATCGCATTATCACAACTTTGCCTTTATAAATCCATGCTTTCTTGCCTTCATCTCTTGCTTAGAATGATATATTTATCATGCAAGCTAGGCATGATGACATTTATGGGCTTGGCTCTCTCACCATTAAACTTACTCACCCTCCATGCTTGACATATTTGTCCTTGCCATAGCAACTTGTATTTCAAGAAGTCTCTTGCAAGGTCAAGAGTACATTCATTTTTTCCATAGTCTTTCACCCCTTTAATAATTATGTTTGTTTCCCTATTTTGTCTTTCCTTGCCTTCTCTATCTTGCATGTTGTCAACCTGAATGTTTGTTTTTCTTTTCTTATTAGAAGAATTGCTAATAACTTGAGCTGAAGTTTTGGAAAATTTGGTGGAATCTCCTTTCCTTTATTCTCTTGCTTTCTCTTCATGGTTGTCTGGTTAGGTAATCATTTTCCCTTTATCGTGGGATGATTTCGCATTCACCACCTCTCTACTTTCCACTACAGATTTCTTTATGTTTTTCACATCCGCCTTCATGTGTTGCCATTTTGTCTTCCCTATCAAGAGAGCTTTCTGTATCAATGTCACTTGTTCTTTCTGTAGCAATGTCACTTGTTCTTTCAAAACTCTTGTTCTTTCAAAACTTTATTGCTTTCTGCTAAAGCCTTGTTCTCAAGTGTTATTATATGAATTTTATGATCTCTTTCCTCCTCTTTAGCTTCTAAAACCTCCAACTTTTGTTTTGCATTTAACAATTATTTCACATAAAGATTAGATGATCAGGTGAGAGGTGTGGATGTGGGACTATATAAGACAAAATCATCAATGACTTTTCCTCTGGACTTCTTGCTGCCACGTGCTTGTAGAGGGGATTTGTTTGAGTGCTTCTTACGTAGGGCTCAAGTACTTTCCTTTTTAGACCATTTTTTCCTTGTCTACTCCCATTTTAGATGGGCTAGTCTTCGTTTTAAAATGCCCTGATATTATTTCGCATTGACCCAAACCCACTTCCCAGCTTTGGCGGATGAGGCAATTTTCACTTGTCCTGAATCATTTGTCTCCACATGTTCTGAAATTTCTTGTTCCATTGTCATGTTTAAATGCATTTGTCATCTAACTTGTTTCGAGAAAGATGTAGGTCTATAAAATACCAAAATTACTTCACACTGCTCCGTTGTTCAGTGTATTGTTGCTTCTTGCTCGTTGTTCGATACTTCTGCTGCATAAAAGCTCCCTCCTCTCACCTTGCTCACTATTCACTACTCATTTCTCTCACTGTTGACCAAGTTGTTCACACTTTTGTCCACGTTGCCCCTTTTGTTATTCAACATAAAACTTGAAAAATAAAAACAACAGCCAGTCGGGCTGACCAAAGCTCGACATCCATCCTTTTTAACGCTGGCTCCTCAACAATCCTAGCTTAGTTAAGGCACTAACATTGTTCAATTTCTACGAATGGCTTGTTTCGAGTTTTTGAAACTAGGACCCCGCTCCAAATCTGAGATGCAGTGGGAAACATCCACATAGCCGATGAGTTTTTCAAAATGTCCACAAAGAATATGAAAACTCTCAGTTGGGTATGATTTGGTCAAATCGGTGTACAAGAGAACCCTGAATTGGGTACCTTCTGAACAATTAAAATTCAGCAACGAAACAAGAAAACCACAATTTCTCTATCAAACCAATACACTGAAATTTTCAATTGACTTCCATCTCATGATCCAATAGCAGGCTTAGAAGATTTCCACCTGCAATTCTCATTCCCTCAGGGACAGCGTGTGGCCGGTTAGGGTTCCAACATATTCTCTATCCAAAGTGATTTTGAATGCATACACTCGTCTTCTGGCTCGAGCTCTGAAAAAATTCCATAATCGGGAGCTATACAATCAAATTTCAATTTCTCATAAAATTTATCATTTCTTATACACCAATCACTTTAAAAAAGAAATTTTAAACATTAAAATTTAAAAATTGATTTTTAGGTTTTCAAAATATTCTGTTTAATATTATAATTTTCAAAAAATTTCATAAAATTTATAAGTTGTTTAAAAAATTTGAGAGATCAGTGCTTTTTTTACCATACCCCGGATTTTAGGCAAGTATACAAATTAAAGATAACTATGGAGTATTATTTTTTTAAGCCAATTATTAATTCATATTGATTATGATTAAAAACTATGTATAAATAGCTATCATTGACTTCTTGTTTCCCAAATTAGTAGCGGTATAACATTTTCTTTATCCAAAGAATATGAGAGAAATCTTTAATGACAATTCCTTTGAAAATGAAACTACTTATGTAGTAAATATCACCTATATGCCTCCGATTATATTGAGAGATATATATGATACTAACGTTTAGAGCCATTGTCAAGATAAATAAATAATTGTGCATGCCAAGGAGTGACGGGAGCATCTTCTGCAGTATAGGCATGCATGCTCGTTCTATGTTCTAATGATCAAGACCTAGAATCCTCTTAAACTTGACCTTGTACTTGTTGAATCTAAACTTGCAATGCATCTAGGAAAAGTAGGATCTCATTATATGTCACATTCCTTTCAATGAGAACCTTTCCACTAAATGTCAACAATTCAATAATATGTTACACTCATACTTGAGATCCATTATCTGAATTCCTCCTCTATTTCCTCATCCAGGATGTAAGTATTCATTTTCCACTAAATGTCAACAATTCAATAATATGTTACACTCATACTTGAGATCCATTATCTGAATTCCTTCTCTATTTCCTCATCTAGGATGTAGTAACATTCTACATGAGCTTTAGCCTCAAGAACTTCAATATCTTCTCTAATTTTTAGGGGGGTTGGAGTTCAAAAGGAAAAAAGTGTATTCAATGAGAAATAAAGCTTCAAAAGGGGGTTGTGGTGGCCATGGCTCCTTTGAAGTCTAAAGTTAGAGTGAGCCATGGAGGGGGGTTCGAACTAGAAAGAATGGGAATGATAGAGTCACAGGGAAAGTTTGAACCTCAACATGAGGCATAGACCAAGAGGAAAAATGAATGAGAAGAGCATTAGGAAAATTAAGGAGAAAGGGGAGGATGAGGGAAGATATAGCCAAATGTAGTCCAAGAATTAAATTTGACACCAAGAGGTTTCCAAATCAAAGGTAGGGAGACCAAATAGAGATCGGAAAAGGTTATGACAAGAAGAAACTTATCCCAAATCAATTCATGATTGATGTGGATGGTTACCAAAATTGATGTGGTAGCCTAGAATTGGACTAATGGTTCACTTAAAAACCAATTAGCTGCGCGTTAAAATATTTTGTACGTGCATTTTGGTCCCGCTTGCCTGACCAATTACCGTGAGTCCTACTTTGACTTCTTACTCCCCGAGTGCTTCAATCTCCACCGTTGATCTCGCTTCTTCAGATCCAATGGATATCGCGTCGTATCCGCTTGCCAACTAGTCCGGTTGATTTCCACCGTCGATCTGTCCCATTCGATCCAACGGTTATCGCGCAATATTGCATGAATTCTAGCACGACCATTATGAGATCGAGGGCGCGTGAGATTTCTGGTTTTCTTGTGCTATGTGTCACCCGCTCAGGTTTCTCATGTAAAATTGCGAAATACCATTTACCATTTCTGAAGCGCGCGAGATACTGCTTACCACTTGGCAACTGCCCACGTACTTAATACACGCTTTTAATAAATATTTTTTAACAAAGGTTTAATGCTTAAGCTGAGAATAAGCCTTAATGCCAATCAATTGTGATTTATCAATAAAATGCATAAACAAAAAAATAATACCTGATTAGGGTTCAGAATGTTCATACACAGATTCAAGAGAATTTTACACCTGAAATAATACGCAACACCACACTTAATCAGTATATTCAATAAAATAGAAATTATAGAGTCTTGGCCCTCTCGCTCGATTACAACATTTGTCTGACATCTGTTTCACTCTCAAACCCTAACTCTCTCTCTCAATCTCTCGCTTATTCACTCTCCTATTCCATCCAATCTCTATCATTACATTTTTTCCTTTCTTTTATGGATCAAATCCTATCCTAACAACATTGACAACTCAATCTCTATTTTTATTAGCTCAACTATTAAATCCCTATTCTCAAGCTCTAATACACACCTATCCTAACACTTATCTCCTGTTCTAAAAATAATACAATGATTTAATTATTACAATAATTGAAGTAAAGATCAATTCGAGAGATCCAACCCTCTCTCCTAAGAATTGATTTTGACCACTTAGGTCAATAAAATCCATCTCTTGTTAGCCACAACATGTGAACATACAATCACATTGTTGGCTAAGTCCGGATGCTCCTGCATCAATGATGAGGGCAATGATGTGGGAAAGGGGGTGATCCAAATTAATAGATCCTATAGGGATATTGCTGGTGTAGAAGCCTCTATTCACTTATCTTCTCATTAAAACCCAATTCCATTTAGTACTATTCACAATGCAAACGATGAGAGTGATGGGGGTACCTTCCAACCCATTTCTTAAAGCTAAGTTTAGACAAGTAGTGGATAAATATAAACCTATCGAGCTGAGAGGTTCATTCTACAACCCAATATGAGGGGATGTGTAAAAATAAAAGTTATGTTTTAAATAGAAAAATAGTGTCCGCTATAATAATAAAAAAATGAATATGTTGTAAAGTAATTAGAAATAAAATACTTGTGAGTAACATATTTAAATCTTATACTTTTCAAAAATATTTCAGGGGATTTAAAAAAATAATTTGAAGATCTATGCTAACTAATTTATGTCGATATCAACTTCATATATATCTATATATAAAAAATTGTTTAAAATAAAATATTTTAATGTGGTATATAAAATATATTCAATGTGGGTTACCGCTAAATATATTAATATGAAATAAATTGGCATATACTTAAAAATATTTTAATAGTAAAAAAATAATTTTAATTTGCATGATAAAATGGTCTCTATGTTACATGTTATGTAAAATATTTACTGTCAATTACATATAATATTATATATCATTTTAAAAAATTATGTATATATCATTTTGTGGTCCTATATAATACTATATTTAGCATTCAAAAATACAATTTAAATGATAAAAAATAACACATTGTATTTTGCACTCTAAAGAAACTTGGATGTGAAGAAATTTGATAGATCTATGCTAGTAAACTATGATTTCTTTCCCTTTCACTTAACTCCCTATCCATGTATAAAACATCCAAGCTAAGTCTAAAAAAAATCATAAAATAACATCTATTAAAAATAAAAATAAAAATAATTATTAAATATAATTTGTATAACAAAACCCAGTTAAATATTTATATATAACATTTAAAAGAGCCTTCCATCAATTAAAATAATTTCTATTTTAGTTCAAATGTTTTCGCTTTTTATAATTAATTATTATTTATTTGTCTACTATTATATTTGAAGTGGGACTATCTCTTCAAATATTAAGCATTTTAAAATTTTTAAAAATATTGTTTTTCTCAAGAAAATAATATATTAAAAGATACAAATTATATATTAATAATACTATTATTTTTATCATAAAATAAAAAATTTTTTAAATTAATTAGACATTTTAAGTATAATTTTTTTTTTTTTTTTTTTTTTTTTTTCTTAACGATAATTATAGCTATAGTTAATGTCCAATATGGAAATTTATGACGTATAGTCATTCTTTCTTTATGTATATTAATATCATGGAATCTATTATTTATAACCCTTTCTTCATGCACAATACTGTTTTTAGAATATTCAATTATTTTACTTATATTAATGTTATGGAATTTACCATCTATAGCTATTTCTTTTTCATGCATATTAATATTATGGAATGTATTATGCATAACCTTTTCTTCATATACAAGAATATTCATTTTTTTACAATTTGTAGTTGATAAATAAATATTATAATTATGATTAATAATATTTTTT
>APFE031082921.1:36138-54546 GCA_000404065.3 Pinus taeda | reverse complement strand
GAGTAGCAAGATTCTGAATATCATTTATATATATATTGTCCACGAGGTCATCGATAGACACTAATAGGCTTTGTTAAAGCACTCATTGATGTGAAGTCATAAGTTCAATAAAATACCTTAACAATAGAATGCTTTAATAATGTACTCTTCATTGCATTATTTTTATAATATTTTAAATTAAATTTTATTTTTATAATTTTAACTCTAGAATATATAATATGAATTTTTTTAACATATAGACAAATTAATTTAAATAACAATATATAGTATTACATATAGTATAAACACTTATGAAAATAAAAATTTATATATAATTACAATGGAAACATAAAATTTTACGATATATATATATATATATATTATAATAAAAAATTAAAATTTATATAAATGAATTAAATGAATTTATAATAGAAAGTACGAAAATAATTATTTTTGATTGATTTTTGTGCGCAGGCAATATATACATTCTACGACAGTGAGGGAATATTGAAGTTACCTTACTGCATTACAGTCACTGGAATTGTTTGCAGTCTTTTTGCATTTAGCGTTCCACACTTATCAGCCTTGCGGTTATGGCTTGGTGTTTCCACAATATTGAGTCTCATATATATCATTATTACTATTGTCTTATCTATAAAAGATGGTATTTATTTATCCCTTATATTTTTCCAATTAAACCAAAAAATAAAGCTTTGGTTTTTATTATTAATGTGTTTTGTTGGATATGCAGGTCTTAACAACCAATCAAGAGATTATGAAATTTCAGGCTCAAAGGCCACCAAAATTTTTAACTCAATTGGAGCTGCTGCAAATATCGTTTTTATATATAATAGCGGGATGCTTCCAGAAATACAGGTATTTTAAAGTTGGTTTTTTATTTTAATTTATAAAAAATATTTTTTTAAAGTGGAAAAAAATTGTAAATATTGTTTTTTAATATAATAGTGAGATGTTTTTAGTAATAGTAGATATTTTAAAATTTGTTTTGTATTTGAATTTATATAAAAGTGATTATTTAAAAAATAATAATAAGTTTTTAATTGTGTTTGTGTAAGATTTAATATAAATGTAAATATTTTGACTAAAGTTAAATTATAATAAATAAAATTAAATAAGAAGATTAATGGGATAATGTAAACATTTTAATTTGGGTAAAATAAAATAAAAATAAAATTAAATATGACCTATGATATTGAGAACCCATGGTATTGACCCATGGTATTCATGTGTAATATAGCCTATTTAAAAGAAGAAATTAAACTAACATAGATCCATTTTAACTCCAGATCTACTCAAATCTCCTCACATACAAATGTTCTTTAAGGTAAAAAGAGACTTGATCCCTCTCTAGAGGTGCTCTAAAACATTATGTAATGTAATGTTATGTTGAATGAGTGAATATTTTAAAACAAAAACAAAAACAAAAACAAAAAAACAACGTTTGAGTTAGTCATTTGATGGGTTTATGATGGTGTTTTACAAGCCTGTGGTAATCAATATCCCATTGTATATGTTACAATGAAACCTATTTAAAAGCTCAAGGAAATCCAGTATGAAATGCAAGTGTACTAACTATCCATATTAACTCCAAACTTGATCCTTGTCAATGGTTGGTATATCCGTATTTAAGATAGATCTTTTCAAAGAGGGGGGAACCTTATTTAATCTACTTGTGAGAAAGGAACATAAGAATATTAATTGAACAATGTGACTTTGTTTAATTTATTGCTTTCTACTTTTATAGTATACATGGTATCCTAATTTGTTATTAAGATCTATTTAATAAATTTTTTGTTAGGAATTTCATTAATTTACTGTAATTTAGTTGTTATGTGTTAATGTGAGTGTCTATCTTTCCCCAAATTCCAATAAAAAACTCTATAATAATATTTAGACAATGTCAATTTAATTTATATTATCAACTAACTATTAAATATTTTATCAATTAATTAACATTTTGAATATTACTTCTATAAACATTGATTAAACATATAGTAAACCAAATTTAAACATTAGAAAGTTGAATTAAATCTTTAAAAGGAAATAACAAAAAAATGGCACACCCTTCATAACAAGTCCATTGAATATATTTAACGACAATGTTCATGCATATATATAATAGTATATATTATATATAATAATAATATATATATATGATATAATATATATATATTGTTTTTCACCCATCTCAATACATTCAGAGTGGGAAAAGTGGAGGGATTAGCTCATGGGACTCTTTTTACCAGTGGGACCTAATTTGGCAAAACTAGGTTTAAAACCTTTCGGGAGTATTTTGAGGCATTAAATGACATTTTTTTAGTGGTAAACCTTTGCTAATTTAGCACCACCCATTTTTATGTTATTCTACACACAAATATCTTTCCAACGACATAAGAAGTGTGTCAATCGGAGTCCATGTGTGAAAGTTATGCCACTTAGAAGTTGACCTTCCTGTTTTCACCACCATGGTTCAAGAGGATGTCGTGTCATCCCCCATTATTCATGGAAAAGGGGCTAGCCATGCGATTGTGATGTAAAAGGCTCTAAAAGATTCTATATTGTAACTTTGGTTAAGACTTGAGGTAGTCAAACTTAAGCATTAGTAGGCTATCACATTGTGTTATAACTGGGCCACTAGGAGGAAGATGTATTCCATTCTTTCGAGTGAATTTATTCCATAGATGAGAAAAAATATCCAAGAGGGATAGGAGGTAGAGCACACTGAGAGGTTTTTTGCACTGTAGTAACCTATGGGCCACAGGCCATACTTCTTTGTACCTACAACCATATTTTCGGATAGAGAAAGAGAGTGGAGCGACCTCACCTTCCATTTTGGTTTTCTCCCAAAAGGGTTTCCGATAACATATCTTGTGTATTATGTGTGTTTTTGAGCTTTTAGTTTTCCATTCTCTATTTTTTGCATATTTTCCATTCACATGCATGCACTAATTGCAATAAAATCTAGAAATTTAGAAATTCAATAAAACTGTAATAGTGTAGAATTTTAGATTTTTAATATAATATTATGAGATATGTTGTGACGAACTCTCAAATGGAATATCCACGACAGATTATAGATAATTCATAGATCACTAAATCAATCCCTAATTATTCCCTAAATCTCTCATGATTTATTCCCTAAAGCTCTCATGCTTTTCAAGGTAGATTTTTTTTTCCTTATGGATAAAATATTTCATATCCTCAACTTTTCTAAAACTATTCTATAATAATTAAAATAAACTAAGAATATTTACAAATAAGGAACTATAATTCATTTTCAATATTGAAAGCCCTTTTAGAGATTTTCTTCAATACTAGTTTTGGGAAGCTATAATGCTCCTGCATCAAACTCTCAAGGTAGAAAAAGTTCACGACCTCATGGTCATATGTCATCAATTTCCAAATCCTCTAGGATCCCAAACTTTGTGTTGTATTTTTCCATTCTCCCTTGCATGTTGTTGTACTATTGTTGATGTTGCCTTCACTTCTCTAGGCTTCCAAATCCTAAGTTTTTCTCATGTACTTTCCTTGTTGATGGAAAGTTTCTCATTTAGCTATACTTTGCTGCTGATTGTCCTTTTCCTCTTTCTATATCTTCTTCTTATCATCCTCTTCCTCAACATACACAACCTATCAATTTCCTCATCCAATTTTGTTCTTAACTACTGAAACTTTATTTCATCTCTCACTTGCTACTGCATATCTTCCTTGTGCATAAGAGTTTCAAGACTCTTACCAAATTCTAGTTTATACACCTGCTTCACTATCTGTTTCTCATGCCTTGCAACTTCCTCCTCATTATCGTACTCTAAGACAATTTCCTTGGCTTCTAGCTTCAATTTTACATAACAAATATGCACCCTTTTATTTTCTAATATCTCTTCTAAGAAATTCAATTCCTCAAAAAATTAGGTAAAGTTACCTTGAACTAAATTTGTAGCCTTCATGTCATAATCAAAATTTGTGTCTTCTTCCAACCATTCCTCCAACATATTTACTTCTTCCTCAAAGTCCATATCTCTCTCCTCCGACATAATACCTTCATCATCCCTTATGAGAATTTCCTTCATATGTTGTTCTCCATCAGTGTCCTCCTTTTGGCTATCTTCTTGATCCAGCTATGTCCTAATCACTTTATGAGACATTCTTGTCCCATCTTCCTTCATCACAGGTTTATGATAATATCTTTCTCCAATGCTTTGTAAAGACACTCATTAGTCTTCTTCACTTAGAGCAAAATTCAGATTCTACTTTTCCTCTATCTCTTTGACAAATGTAGATGATTGTCCATCTTCACCAAAACCTACAACTATAACAATTTGTTAGATTAACAATGATAGGGCCACGTGGCCTCATTTGATGTTTCAGATATCAAATATTCATGTTGATATGAAATTCCTCAATAATTCATGGGACTTATATTAAGTTTCTCATTATCTTCATCCTCCTCTCCAAGGATGTCTCTGTGCTTTGGTATAAGAATTTCATCCACAATTCCATTAATTGGAATTTCGTAGATATTTCCTTCATGAGGAAACTCTCCAACATCTACACCTACATGACCTTAATTTACAAACATTTCATTATTTTAAAAATAATGAGATTCTTGGATCTCATCAACTTCTTCGTCCTCATCTTCACTAAGGATTAGTCCTTGTTCAAGTTCACAATAGCGAACTTCCATCTTTGCTACTCTGAGCTCTTCATCCTTGAATTAAGAATTTAACATATGCTCCAACTTCACTTGTGACCTAGGCCACTTCACTTTCTTCCAAAGAATCCATCCACATATTTACTCTTCCCCACCTTCTTGAAAATGCAACAAGAAAATCCTAATTTAATTTTGTCCTTGAATTAAATTAGGAATAAAATAGTAATTCCACATCACGAGACAACTTGTATTTGTTATCTAAGTTAATTTCGATTAGTTGGCTCAGTTAATTTGAGTTGATGGTCTAACTTGAGTCATGTAGAGTGACTCCTACATTATAGAAGCCTTGTTTGAGTTTATTTTGAGTTGTAATTAATTAATTCAGTTTTACTGAGTTAAAGTCATTTAACTTAGTTACAACTATTGGAGGAACTAGTGGGAGGTCTAATAGTGTGGTGCTCCCTGTAGTGATCAACCAGTTAACTAATGATTCACTCATAAATAACTCATGCATGTCAGATCTAACTATTACCCAATTTAGATTAGAGTTCAAGGACAATGTACTATCAGTTGTATAATCATCTGAATTGTACAGGTGGTGCATGCAGTCAGAGGAAGTCCTATTATGGATTGTGCAATTCCTTTGAGGAATTTCCCTAATTAATATGGGGCTAATTCCCAAGGAAACAACACAAGGAAATAAGGACTTGGGCAAGTAGAAAATTGGTTAAATATTGGCCTGGGCTTATCTAGGAAGTAATGAGACAAATAGAGATAGTGCAACGGTTGTTCGGGCTTAAGCAAAGCACTATAATATTCTCATATTTTATGACTAATGAAATGTACAGATATTATGGGTTTTTAGTTGTGGCTTTCCCCAAGAAATCATTGTGTGATGCGTTGATTGAATTCTTTCTCTTGTATGCTTCATGATAGTTTAATTATTTCCACTAATGAGTAGAGTAGATTCAAGTCTATTATTTTAGTAAATTACAATTAGTAGTTTGAAGATACAAGGAATTTCTACATGGTATCATAGCATAAATCACTCTAAAAGAGGAGAATATGAGTTTGTCTTTTGCAGGTGAAATCGAATTTGTAGTATCATACTTCACAGCTAACACGATGTCATTCTACTAATTGAGGCTTGAATTTTCCCTTGAGGGTAGTTCAAACTATATTGCTTGGAAGGACATGATGGAGGTAGTGTGGGAAGACAATGGGCTTAAGGATTTCATAGACAAATATATTCCTAAGCCTCCAGCAACTGATCCTCAAGATCTGGCAGAGTGGAGAAAATGTATTGCAAAGGTGAGAAGGACTATCCTATAAGGAGTTTGAGATCATATTGTCTCAAACCTCCATAGTAAGGAGACTCCATATGCAATGTGGAAGGCCTTAACAAATATGTTTCAAAAGAATAATGACCTCATGAAGATGGCATTGAAGGACAAGCTCAAAAAAATCAAGATGGAGAAGGGTGACACAAATAACAAAGTACTTGACCAAGTTTACCCAATGTCATGATAAGCTTGGAAGTGTTGGTGTTACGGTTGCTGAAGATGATCTGGTCAGCCTTACACTTCTAGGCCTTCCCACGAGCTAGCACAACTACCAAGGCTCATTAAATGGGAGGGAGAAGCTACCATAGTGGGAGCGTTTGTGGTCCAATTTGGTGTAAGAAGAGATTGAGAGGAACACTAGAGAGAAAGACAAAGATTAAATATTCTAGTTAGGGAAGTAAGAAGAAGGACTTGTCGAAGATTAAATATTTTCACTGTCATAAGCTAGGACACTATGCCACAAAGTGTCCACACAAAAAGGGTGACACGAAGCCTCAAGAGGAGCAGCAACTGAAGTTCTTGCTTCACAATTCCAGCTAGATTTCACCCTCATCATTGCATGGTGACATCAGTGATGGGTAGTGTGTGGTATCTAACATTAGGGGAATTTTGAAGTCTAAACGAGGCCACCTAAGAACAATGTACAACCAAAATAAACTTTATAAGAACCAATAGGATTCAAGATGATGATGTCAACCATGGGGGATGATTCACCATTTTTGAAGTAAAAAAGTAAAAAGATTAAAAAATAATAAAATAATAAAGCTACTTTTTCAACTTGTATTTTCAACTTATCTCCCCAATGTTTTACTCAAATTTCGAGCAGGAGTACTTATTGGATGCAAATTTTAATTCCTCATCCAAGGAGCACCCATGTTGCATACTTTTGATGGACTCTGCTACATGAAAAATGAGAAATACACGAAAAAATGTTATTGCAGTCATATTTTCATGTATTCCTCATTTTTCGTGTAGCAAAGTCCATCGAAAGTATGCAACATGGGTAATCCTTGGATGAGGAATCAAATTCTTCATCTAACAAGTGTTTTCATTCAAAATTTGAGTAACTCCATAAGGATATAAGTTGAAAATACAAGTTGAAAAAATAGTTTTTCCTTTTTTCCCTCTAAAATTTGATGATGTAATCTAATCTTATTTTATTATTTCCACTATTATTTTATAATTTCCTTAGGAGGCCCATTTTAGACCTCAAAAATCCCCTAATAATAGTGGAGCCTCATTCCATATGATCAACAACAAATAATTCTTCAGTGACTTGGAGGAGAAGGACCTCTAGATGCACATCAAAATGGGTGATGATGGAAGGTATAATGCCACTAGCATCAATAATGTTACTTTTCAGAGGGAGTTTGGTTCTCCTCTCACATTAAAAGATGTCATGTATATTATGGGTTGAAGAATACTTTGGTTTTAGTTGCTATGTTGGAGGATCGTGGCTATGATAGGATATTTAGGAAAGGAAAGGCTTTCTTTTGTCACATAGCCTCAGGACAAGTAAAGTGGATCAGGGTTCAAGTGAAGAACCTCTACAAATTGGATGTAGAAGACTGTATTGCTTTGATAACAAAAGCAAAGATGGTCCAGAGCTGAGAAATCGGTGAGTTGTGGCATAGAATATTGGGTCACTTGCACCACGGAGCTTTGAAGATCATGCAACAAATTTTTACAAAACTTCCCAAGGGTACAGTAGAGTAGATAGATACATGCAAAGGGTGTACACTGGGGAAGTACACCAAAGCCACCTTTCATGATAAGGACAGTTGAGTGCAAGTGATCCTTAAAAGAGTTCACTCAGATGTGTGTGGACCATTCTTGATAGCCACCACGACCAAGCATAGGTAGTATGTAATATTTGTAGATGATTTCTCTCATAAGTGCTAGTTTTTCATCACGCAGAAGAAAGATCAAACATAGACTAAATTTTGTGAATTTAAAACACTTGTTGAGAAAGACATTGGCAGGAGTGATAACGGTGGAGAATATGTGTCGAATGAATTCAAGAACTTTTGTTAATAAGAAGGCATTCGACGAGAGTTAATAACACCTCGCAAACCACAATAGAATGGGGTGGCTAAAAGGAAGAACATAAGTATTGTGGGAGTTTCACTAGAAATGTTACATGATGAGGGCCTATTGTTGCACTTGTAAGCTAAAGCATGCAAAACAACTGTATATGTGTAGAACATAAGTCCTCTTTGGATTCTCGGGATGAGTACACCAAAAGAAGGTTTTTAAGGTAAGAAACTAGATGTGGCACACTTTAGGACCTTTGGTTCAACAACTTACTGTCATGTTACCAAGGATGCAAGGAAAAATCTAGAACCAACAACTGAGTTGGGCATATTTGTGGGGTACATTGATACACCTCAAAACTATCAGGTGCACCTACCATATCATAGGATGATAGTGGTTTGTAGATATGTAAAGTTCGATGAAGAGAAGGCCATGAGATGTTCCCTTGAGAGGTAGATTCAATTGCATGGAGAAGAGGAGCCTTTAGCTCCAAAGGAAGAACTTCAGGATGATGTGGAGTAACCACATGCAGAGGAGCAGAGAGTGGAAGAACCCACTCATGCAAAGACTTCTAGAGATGGAAGGAAGCGCACCAGAGAGGCTGACAGATTGATGCATGATGCTAGAGAGAATGTGGGAGAACCCACATCACAACACAGGAAAAGGAGGTCACTAGATCAGTACACTAGGTACATGGCTCTAATGAGCGAGAGTGTAGAGATTAAGCCATCCTCATTCGAGGAAGAAATGAAGAAACTGGTATGGGTTGATGCCATGGTAGAGAAGTATGACTCCATTATCAAAAACAGTGTTTGGGAAGTGGTTCCAAGACCAACAGATAAGTCAGTGGTGAATTCCATATGGCTTTACAAGGTAAAGCAAGCAACAGATGGGAGTGTGGGGAAACACATGGCCATATTTGTGGCCAGAGGGTTCTATCAGGTGGAGGGAATTGATTACGATGAGACCTTTGATCCAGTAGCAAGGTACTCTTCAATCAAATTTATTCTAGCACTTTCAACGCAGATGGGATAGAAGATACATCAGGTGGATGTGAATACAACATTCCTCAATGGTGTGATTAAGGAAGTGGTATACATTGAGCAGCCAAAAGGATTTGATACCTTCAACTGAGGGTCACATGTGTGCGGACTCTAGCAAGCGCAGTATGAATTGAAATAAGCAAGCCATGCCTAGTACACTAGGATTGATAGCTATTTCATCAGGTTGGGCTTCACCAAAAGTGAAGCAGATGTGAACCTTTACCATATTGTGGTTGAAGGTAAATTGTTAATTATAGTATTATATGTCGATGATTTAATTCTAACAAGTGATGAGAAGCTTGTAAAATATTGCAAAGTGGATCTTGCAAGAGAATTTGAGATGAAGGACCTAGGGCTCATGCATTATTTCCTTGGTATGGAAGTATGGAAAGGAGATGAGGAACTGTTTGTCTCTCAAGGAAAGTATGCCAATGAGATACTTAAGAAGTTCCACATGGAGAGCAGCAAACCCATGGAGACCCCTCTAGTAGGGAACTGGAGGAAGGAAGATGCTACTTCAAGTGAGGTAGTGGAGGCTACTATTTAAAAGAAGATTGTGGGTTCACTTACGTATTTGGTGAATACATGACCAGACATATGTTTTGCAGTTAACCAACTTAGTCAAGCAATGGTTAATCCAACCAAACTCTATTGGAAGGCAGTTAAACATGTGTTGAGATACCTCAGAGGCACCGCTCAATTTTGTCTTTGGTACAAACAGACAAAGGGGGTGAAGTTGCAAGGCTTCAGAGATGAAAATTGGGCAGAGAGTTGATGTGATAGTAAGAGCACATTAGGGGGAATATTCTGTATTGGGTCAGCAGTAGTTTCTTGGTACAATAAGAAGCGGAGATCAGTTGCACTCACTTCGGAAGAAGCAGAGTACATGGCTGCTAGTCAAGCAACTTGTGAAGCTATCTGGATGAAGAAGATCCTTGTTAGTTTATTTGGTTAGTGGATAGATCCTACAATGATTTATTGTGGCAATTATAGTTTTATCAAACTCTTTGAGAATCCAATTTTTCAAGATCATTCCAAGCATATAGACATGTTATACCACCATCTACGAGATTGTGTGCAGAGGAGAATCATGTTGCTGGAGTACATTCCTACAAAGAAAGAGGATGCAAATATTTTGACAAAGGAATTTTCAGATGCAAATTTGAGTTTCATAGAGGTAGGATCGAGGTAGCAGATAATCCCTTTCTTGTTGAGAGGGAGTGTTGAAAATGAAACAATAAAATCCTAATTTAACTTTGTCCTTGAATTAAATTAGGAATAAAATTGTAATTCCACATCACATGACAACTTGTATTAGTTAACTAAGTTAATTTGACTTATTTGGCTTAGTTAATTCGAGTTGAGGGTCTAAATTGAGTCATGTAGAGTTTCTCCAACATTATAGGAGCCCTAGTTGAGTTTATTTTGAATTGTAATTAATTAATTCAATTTAACTGAGTTAAATTTAGTTAAACTAGTTTCAACTGTTGGAGGAACTAGTGGGAGGTCTAGTAGTGTGGTGTTGCCTGCAGTGATCAACCAGTTATTTGAGGATTCAATCATAAATAACTCATGCATGTCAGATATGAGAGTTACCCAGTTGAGATTTGAGTTTAGGGACAATGTGCTATCAGTTGTATAATCATCTAAATTGTACAGGTGGTGCATGCAGTCAAAGGAAGGCCTATGATGGATTGCACAATTCCTTTGAGGAATTTCCCTAATTGATAGGGGCTAATTCCCAAGGAAATAGGGACATGGGCAAGCATAAAATTGGTTAAGTATTGGCATGGGCTTGTCTAGGAAGTAATGAGATAGATAGAGATAGTGCAGAGGTTGCTCAGGCTTGATAAAAACATTGTAATCTTCTCTTATTTTCTGACTAATGCAATATACAGATAGTAGGGATTTTTGGTTCTGGATTTCCCCAGGAAATCATTGTGTAATGTGTTGATTTCAAAATTTCTCTTGTATTGTTCATGATTTCGCAATCATTTAATTGTTTCTGCTGATGAGTAGAGCAGATTCAAGTCTATTGTTTTAGTAAATTACTATTAGCAGTTGAAGATACAAGGAATTTCTACACACCTTCAAGTAGTAGTTCCATTAGAACATTCAGCTGTATTTATCTTAGCAACTTGTCTTCAACTTGCTCTTGCTCATCCTTCTATTTATGCCATTTGATTTGACATCTTCTTTTCTTCTATTGTGGCTTCTCCTTGAACCCATGATGTGACTATTAGTATGGCATCTTTCCTCTTCCTTTGTGAACTTTACCTAGTCCACTTGTAGATTAACTGCAAGCCTATGTAATAGAAAGTTGGTCCTTAAATTTTTATAATACTTTAGTGATATATCTCAGAGCTTGGCCTCTTGGTATCCTTGGCTCTCTCTTGTAGAACCTCTTGAGCTTCTTTTCTCCTCTTAGGCTTACGTAGATCTTCACTTCCTCTAATAACATCCACCTGTCCTCCTTCTTCCCACCTCAGCTAGAACTTGTAAAAGTTCTTTTCTATAGTGTCCAAGAACTTCCTCTATTATTTATTACAATCATCCTACTGTAATCATCCTTCACCAATACTACCTGTAATCAACAATTTGCCTCACAAATTAGTTGAAAAAATAAATACCAATTTATCTTTGGTTCAACCTCATACGAACATACACTGTTGTTGCGGTTTCCTCCAATCTTTCTGTTGGTTGTACTATTGAAGCTCTACTACAATTACAAATCTTATCCTACTCTGATATAGTTTTACTTTCCTCCCAAAGTAGAAATTATCTCGATACCCTCAAAGAACATCAATGTTCTTTCTTTTTCTCTAAAATCATATTCCATGCAACTTCAATATAAATTGAAAATAAAAAAATATTTACCTCATTTATATTTCCAAACCCAAAATAATTCAAGTTATGAATTTCCCCTCCATAGAGTGGACCTACTCTTTCGATACCACTTGATGCATGAAAATTTAACTTTACCGCAATTTCACTTTTCATAATTTTCAATTTATCTTCCCTTAATGTGAATTCCTCCTCTACTCATGCTCATTATTCATATGAGAATAACATACCACATTCATAAAATTTCAATACATTCACAAATTTAAATCAAATAATATAAAGTCTCACCCCAAGCATGATCTCTCTTACCACTCATTATCTCTCCCATTATTGTGTGTCATTCATCCATAGATAAATTACCTTATAACATATGTGCATTAACATTTAATTTTAAGGATGGAAATATGAATAATATCTCCATATGTTTCCCTATTCCATGAATATAATTTATGTGGGATTCATGCTTGTCTTCATGCATGGATTTCTTGAAAGGATGGAGACGATGACCATTAGAGACATGTTGCGAAGGTTTAATTACTGTCCCTTCAATTTTAATACAAAGTCGTACAACAACTTATCCACCAATATTTATTTCTCACACTTGTGGAAGACCTCTTCATGGATTATCATGATGAGGATGACACACTTACTCAATGCCACTTCGAATCCATGTAGGTTCATGCTAGGAATCCTGTACACAACTCCTAATCGTTTAAGCTTCTCAGCATATGTTCTGTCAACGCTTCTTACCTTCAAAAAAAATGCACCATCTCTTATGTCCTTTCATGTAAATAACTTTTAGATATGCATTCCATGCTTCCACTATCCTCCAATCAACTCAAACCATGTACCCAACAACTAGCACTCCTTTCAATAGATGGCGCTTAATCTCTACTCTTGACTAAAACCACTAAATTTCTACCTAGTATTCCACTAAAGATCTTGATCACCTCTTTCTTTGTAATTTCTCTTCATTGAACCCACCCTTCATTCCTAGGGTAATTTTTTCATTTGTTGAAGTCTTCAATTAAGACTTCTATGCCTATCTCAATGCATAGGCATCCTCATGTACAATATTTAAATATTGTTCCACAGGGTTATTCAACTATAACCCCAATTTGTGCACACCATATTGGTACACGAAATACCTGGAAGTCATCAAGTTTTCAATCAGACTTTTCTATGTGCCTCACACACACAAACATCTACATGTGTCAATGACTCTCTTCTCATTTTG
Organism: Pinus taeda; assembly: GCA_000404065.3. Lineage (NCBI taxonomy): Eukaryota > Viridiplantae > Streptophyta > Pinopsida > Pinales > Pinaceae > Pinus > Pinus taeda. The sequence goes on along the minus strand of APFE031082921.1, from coordinate 41,394 downwards.
CAGGGTTAGCTCACATAGAGACCCAATTTTAATTACATGAATTATTCATTTTGATTCAACTACATCTACACAGGGAATCCTCCATAATGTACAAAATTACTCTAAAACATTTAGACTTAGTGACAATCCATAATAACATGAAATCTCATTTCATTTTATAACTTTATACATACATACTCAAACTCTCATTTCTCTCTTGGCTAGATTCCACATTCATTTGGCCATTATCTTTTACCTTTGGCGTATATTGATTAAATATTACTATAAAAGAAAAATAGATTTCCTAAACCCCTAAATCACCCCCTGATTTATTCCCTAAACCTTTCATGATTGATTCCCTAAATCTATCATGTTTTTCAAGGAAGATTTTCTTTTGCATTATGGATAAAATCTTTCCTATCTATAACTTTTCTAAAAATATTTTATAATAATTAAAAGAAACTAATAATATTTAAAAATAAGGAACTAGAATTCCTTTTCAATATTGAAACCCCTCTTGTAGATTTTTTTCAAAAGGCTTGATAGTATTGGGAAGCTCTAATGCTCTTGCATCAATACTACTAAGAATATTATATGGAGTTTAAATCACTACCATCCATCTAATAATTATTGATAATTAAATTAAAATTATATAAGCCCTATTCCAAGATAGACATGCCTATCGAAATAAATATTACATGATTTTCTCAAAGTAGCCTAGATCCATATTAACCCTAAATCTAGCAAGCGCCAAAAGGGATCAAATATCTCAAGGTGGAAACCTCTTTTTTGAGTACAAAACTTGAGGTCAGGATTGCACCTCGAGAGATTTGATCCCTTTAGGTGCTTGGTAGATCCGCGGTTAAGATGGATCTAGGCTGGTTTCAGTTTTGCATGGTCCCACAAAGTTTGTTGAACATCTAATTGCTCTTATAAGTTTAAATATGCTAAAATATGTACAATATGAATCTTTTAATTTTAATTTTAAATTTTCTCATTTACCTAACTTGAATGATGAAAAATGATGAAATATTTTTTTTGAATGCGAAGTGACTATGTAATAGTGTTGAATGATAAATAATGTGAATAATAAGAATGTAGGCAAGTACAAATAGTCTTCGTTGTGATCAATCTCAAACTATTTTTGTCTACTCTTCTTATTGTCACACCTATTAGTTTTGCCACCTTTTCATATTGATCATATTAAAAGTGTAGTTGAGATCATAGACCATTCAAATCTTTAATTGGAAATAGTGTAGTAAACATCATTCCTTGTCTCTCTTGCTCTCCAACATTAATAGTAGATTTTTCCAAAGTCAATCATTGTGACTTATGGAGTGTTAAACCCCAAGTCAGTTTCAATTGTAGTTATTTTCTATTACCTTGTTTGAATGCAAAGTAACTAACAATGTTGAATGATGGAAAATGGGAATAATAAGAATGTAGTCAATTATAAATAGTTTACAATTTCAATAACCATGCATTTCAAGTAAATGAACATTTTATTTAAGATGAACTTGAGGTACATTATTTATGGTTGAATTACTGTAGCACATAAATCAATGCACTTCATCAATATTTTTTTAATTCTTACTCTTAAATAAACGCACACTATTAATATAATTACTTTGAAAGTAATGTACATCATACATCTAGTTAATGAAATCAGAAATCAACATGTACACTGAAATAAATACATCTAGTGTTAAGTCATATATAAGCCCAATTTTAACCCAAAAATGTATTATTAAGCCCTAAAATTGAGTGATTACATTTATATTATTATATTGTTATGTAGGATAGAGCCCATAATGGTGCCATCTTATTATAATTATATCCTTTGTCTCCCATATACTAAGGAGACCTAGTCTTAGGATCATCAAATATTGTCTAGTTCATTGTATTTATTGTATAAGGAGGTTTCTCACTCAAATTGGACCATAAATATTGGTTTCCTATCATTTTTAAGGAGCAAGGATTATCACGTTTGGAATCAACGCTCTTAATCATAGGGTTTTGCTACTTCAAATGTGTCAATTCAACATTTTTAATATATATATATTATATATATATATATATATATATATATATATTGTAAGGCTTCATATTGTGAAATTCCACCATGCTAAGAACTTCCCCAAGGAAGTTAGGGTTTTTGTGTGCTCCATAATTCAGTCTCAAACAAGCCAATTTGACATTTTTGATATAACTTTTTTTTCTATAAGATTTAATATAGTAAAACTTGGACCATATTAAGGAGAAATCTCAGGGAATATCTGGTTTCATTTTCATAATTTGGTCCATACTTTGGGAGTTATACCCCATGGAAGTTAGGGTTTGTTAACAATCATAGAATAAATTTTAAATAGGTCATCTTGGTATTTTGGCTATATCTTCTTGTCTATAATTCTTTTAGACTATGAAATATTCAAGTATTTTAGGAGAAATATATAAGTACCTTAGGTATAAGTTCCAAAATTATATTTCAAGAATTGGACACAAGGAACACTATACAAGTTTGCTCGTGGGAAGAGGAAAAAAAATAGGAAGTTTTAGGAAATTTACTATAACTTTAGGTTGGCACATCAGATTTGGTTCACACCTATGGATTTACAGAAAATACATATTAGAGTATCATAGAATACATTTTTAGATCCAGAAGACCTCAAATCTCGAAGATATTCCAATAAAGCTCCATCCTTTCAAATATTCTCCAAATTAAGGTACATAACTTTCTATTAGCATAATTGTTCATTAGGAGACCCCCCTCTCTTTTTTCTGTAATAAATAGGAGGTTTATTATTATTTTCCAACATGAATCTGAAGAAGGCTACTACACTAATTAAATTTATTGAAGGATTATCCTTGAATCATGAAGAAATTGAAGACTTAGAATTTAGGTTATCTCAATTAGAGAATAAAGTTAATGAAATGGATACTATAAGTAGAAAAAGGTGGATCCTTAGGTTCTCAAGAAAAACTTAAAAGAGAAATGGAAAAGAATATGAATGGACGTAAGGAAGTATGCTAAATGAATATGAATGAAAATAAGGAAGAATCACAAAAATCTATGATTGCCATGGAAAATCTTCTCTTGGAGAGGCTTCCTAAAAGAGATGTGGATATCCAAGGAAATTGTAAGCATAAGGAGAAGCATGTTGTTGAAAATCAATCTCATATGGGGAGTAAGCTAACATAGTTAAAGAGCACAAATTATGAATCGCAAAACGATAATCATGAATTTTTAATCCAAGATCCACATCATTAGGGCTTGAAGTCAACACTAAGAAATTACTACATTCTGAAGATTGATATGAGGAAATTTTATGGTAATGATCCTATTACATGTATATTTAAGATGGAACAATACTTTGATATACACTAAGTGGCATCCATACAAAAGGTAAATATTGCATCCATGTTTTTATAACAATACCAACATGTATGGTATCAATGGCTTTTTGAAAGAAAAAAAAAAATATGTTATGTCTTGGTCCATTTTTGTAGAGGAATTGATAACAAATTATGGGGATATTAAGAACAACACATTCCTTTTTCAATTGGTAAATATTGTTAAAAAAAGGTCCTATTACAGAGTACATTCAACATTTTCAAAAGTTGAGGCTCAAAGTAAAGAATATTTCAAAGGATAACTTGTTAGACCTATTTATGGGCACTTTAAAAGAAAACATCCACATGAGGTGCACCACTTTGAACCTAAATCTATAGAGCATGCTTTCAATCTAGAAAGGAAAGTTGAAAGTAAAAATATGACCACTAGAAAATTGGTCACTAATAACTATAGATAAAATCATGCTCCCTTTCCTAAATTGATAAGGTTGACTCCTCAACAAATGGATGAAAGAAGAGAAAATGGACTATGTTTCAACTGTGAAAACAAGTATAGTAAAGGGAATAAATGTAATGAGAAGAGGTTATTCTACATAAACTGTGAAGATCATGAAGATCAAGATGTGGAAATTTCACAAGATCTAGAGCTATAAGAAACTACTCCAACAATCTCTTGTCATGCATTGGCCAACATCAATACTCCAAAAACCCTCAAGATAGAAGGATATATCAAAAGGAAAAGGGTTATGGTATTAATATATTTAGGTAGTACCCATAACTTCATCAATTATAAATTGGAAAAACTTCTTAATTTCTTTGTCTATCCAATACCATAACTTCATGTGATGACTACAGATGGAGGTGCCATAAATTGTTCATGGAAGTGAAATAATATTAAGTTGAATATGGGGGAGTATTTATTATTTAGTCCCATGATTGTAACCCAAATGGGTGGTACTGATGTTGTATTGGCAGTCCAATGTTTACAATTATTAGGAACAATGACCCTTAATTTCCAAGATCGTTTCCCAAATTTTTATCAGAAGGAAAGGAAATTGAGCTTAGAGGTATCCAAGGGAAACCTAGTAAAGTGATAAGCTCTAATAACATGACAAAATTGATAAAAAAGGGACACTGAGGTGTAGTCACACAATTGTATTCATTAGACATGGCATCTCTATCCTCTATGCCAGTGGATCTTCAAAAGGTTATCAATAATCATGTTACAACATTTGGAGAAATACCTAAGGGTCCTCCATCTATCTAAGAACATGAAAACATTGGTATTGAAACCAGGAAGGGTACCACCTAAGCTTAGGCCTAATAGATATCCACATGCACGGAAGAGTGAGATTAAGCATATGGTTCAATAAATGTTAGAGGTCATCATAATTCAACCTAGATAAGATGATTTCTCTTCACTAGTGATGATGGTTATCGAAAAGGATGGTTTGTAGCATATGTGTCTAGAATATAGACAACACAATTAAGTGATTATCAAAGATAAGTTTCATCTTCCTGCCATTGATGAATTGCATAGAGAAATTTTCTTTACTAAGTTGGATCTTCATTACAAACATCATCAAATTAGAATGAGGCGAGAAGACATTCCCAAAACAACCCTTAGAGCACATGAAGGTCATTATAAGTTTTTGGTTATGTCATTTGGAGTTACAAATACTGTTGGAAATAATACTGAGAGGGGGGGGTGAATCAGTATTATCAAATTCTTTTCTGTATGCCTTTCTTAATTCAAACTTCAAATATGTATTATTAACTTGTATGTCAGTACCATATAATAATGAGCATGAAACAAGAAAAACAGATAGTCACACCAAAGAACACCATATATAAGGTGTAAACCCAATGTGGGTGAAAACCACCTGCTGCAATATGTCTCTATCTTCTTAGAAACTTCTTTTACAA
>APFE031082921.1:2746-32117 GCA_000404065.3 Pinus taeda | reverse complement strand
GCATAAATATGTATTGTAACATTGAAAGGAACATAATGAAAAATCAAGCTGGTAGTCTCGGTTTTGAGATCTAGTGGGAAATCTCTGTGTATATGTGTTTTATGTGTTATGCTCTCACATTTTTATTTTTTCCTATGATTTAGAGTTCGTATGCAGGTAATTTCTGTACGAGGTTAAAACCTACACTTCATCTTCCATGGCCAATTCATCCTCTCTCTCGTGCTCCCTCTCTTTCCATTCAATTACCATTTTGCTCAGTTGCCTACATCCATATGATCAAAAACCCTTGATTAGATCTCCAATAGGCTAAAAATTGCATTCAAATCATTTGCAAATCTGAAATTTAAGGCAAAAATTCATTTCCGCCATTGGCGCAGGCCTTTGGCTTATAAAAGCCCATTGTCGCGGGTTCGTGCCTGATACTCGCGCCAATGGGTGCGGCCCTAATTTTTTAAATCCTTCCACAGAGATCAAATGAGCAAAAGGAAACTACCAAAAAATGGATAGAAATGGAGTACTAGGAAGCACCTCTTACCTAGAAATGACGGAGCTCTGAATGGTAGCACGGATCTGTCACAATCGCTGTCCGAAGTTCGCACACCAAATGGACCACTGTTGCTCTTCAGTGAGGTAAAAAGTAAAAAGTAATTTTGTTTTTACCATTTGACATATTTATAGATTTTTCAACTCAAAATAGGTTTTAAAAGTTATTTTTCCGAATATTTTAATATATTTTTTGTCAAAAATGGGTTTTACACTTGCTTTTTGTGCAACAACAGGTTTTTTATGCGACTTAAACGGTGAAACGAGTTATATTTTATACTTTTTCAGAATCGATAAATACAATAAAAAGTCATTCTAGAGTCATCTCTCAGCTCTTTTCTGACTCTCTAAATATGAAAAGATTGCCGAGTTATTCCTCTTGACTCATTAAACGTAAATAAGAGGCGGTCACCTTTAAGCTCTTTTCTGACCGTATAAAGATGAAAATATCATCGGGCCCTTGTTGTTGCAGGCTCGTTACAGTTACAAAACGACATGATTTCGGTTTCTTTTTTACTTTTTCAGGTCGACGTCACTAATCATGAAAATTACTTCTCGATCGCAACGATCGGGCAGTTCTTTCGAGCATTGTTTTATACCTTTTTGGGCTCGAGAGACACAACTTTACAAAAAAGGACAGCCCTGGAGTTTACTTTTCTACTGTCTTTTCAAACTCTCTAAAAATGAAAAGACGCCGAGTTCTTCCTTTGTCAGAATCGTTAAAACTTGATGACATTGGATTCCGTCGAAATGACATTTTACAAGCATATGCTATCCCCATCAATCTTGTTAATAAAAATAATTGGGGTACTCGCCAAAAATGGTGGGGAAAATGGAACCAGAATCATTGTTGTGTTGGCAGTATGTCGCTCTTGAACATGGCACTTGTCTGCATACATGTCTGGGTAGGGACATCTCATCTCATTTTTCACTTGCCTCCATGGGTTTGGGTGATCCTGTTTGACCTCTCATCTGTTCTTTGCCTTGTCACCATGACCTCTAATCGATTAATGTCAAATACTGCCAAGTCCACTATCATGCCATTGATATGTTCAAGAGAAGTTGACCTCTGCAAACTATCAACCTCCCTCTGATAATCATATAATCCTGATTCAAAAAAACATTATCTTCCTTTGTCTCGCGTCGATGATGTGGGAAATACTATAGCCCACCTTCGGTCAAGGTCACTTCTTGTCGACTTCAGCTCATTATCCAGGAAGCTAATCTAGAGACTCCCTTCTGGTGCCTTAGAGCCTGCATGCCTCAATGGCAGGTTCTTCGCATTCGACATGAGGTTTTCATCATTGGCCTCCGATCGAATGATTCTACGATTGTTCAACGTCGGCTCACTGATTCACACACCGTAGATTATACTTGTAGTACCTTGAGGGCCATTGTCATTATTGGTGGTACCTCTCGTGTCTGTTAACAGCTTTTATCATTGGCTGGTAATCAGACGATGTTCCTAGATGTTCGACTTCAGCTCCTATATTCGCATGCTTGAACTTGTACTTTGTTCGGATCAAGATGAAGCGCAAGACCCTGGATTTTGTCTATTGGGATCCAGGCTACGATTTTGTGGATTATTATGATTATCACATGACTCATTCACTGGATGGCTGTGACCATGCCTGAGTCTATTTATCGATCCTCACTGGATGGCTGCGGCCATACCTTGGATCTAGATTATTGTGTACTCTGCTATGGATGGCTATGCCCATACCACATCTATCATTTATTTGAGATATCAATTGTACTTCTCCATGCAGGCTTTGTGGTGGCATTGTTTTCGGTTGGACATGTTCTCTTAAAGCATTTCACCCCTCTCTCTCTATCAGGCCTCATGCTTTAGGGGGCATCTGTTACACAATAATTTTTCACCGTCCCTACTACCCCTCTCCCGCATCTTGGAGGACTCATTCCGAGACCTATGAGAAGTGACATGGCCTACAAACACTTTCTTTGCATTCCCCTGAACATGAGCTTTGTTTGCCCTGAAGACATCTCCTGCTAAAAAGCCCTAAAAATAGCTCTTTTTCCATTTGTGTGGTTCCATAGTGCAGCCCTCGTGCGAGGGGGGAAAATCCTCCAAAGAGGGTGCACCAATTGGCGTTCTGTCATAGAGTCACACCCATGCCAAACATAATCAAAGGTGCTTTTTAACAAACAAACGACAGAAGTTTCGTCCTAACAAATTCCTGGACTGCTATCTATCTTGAGTTGGGTGGTTTGGCTACGGATTTCCATAGAGAGGAAGTGGTTTGCCACCTCTCATGGAAGCTTCCTTGATGATATGTCCAATCCCATGATTATTGGCTATGATCACAACTCCCCTTCCTCCATCTATAAAAGCTTGCCCATTTTCCTTTGCAAGCTAGTTCCAGAGATTGAGAATTACCAAATTTCCAAGAGCTTCATGCTGCAAGAGCCTTGTTGATTCCCACAAGGCCAAATCCAAGCAAGGAGATTATTCTCCAAGAACCAAAGAGAGAGGCTTGTCCTTACTCTCGACAGGCTTTGCGAGACATGTGCTACTGACTACTCGCCAAAGGCGAATCTAGCATTAGAACAGTGGTTGTACTCCCCTTTGATATATTATTAATGAACGACTATTGGTTATGGTTCCACACTTATTATTATTTGTGATGATGATGAGTTATGTCCTTTCTGACTGACATATAACTGCATATAATTGATTTTATGCTTGTGTTTGTGTTGTTTCTTCTATGTGCAGGTGTCCATTCACGGATATCGTGAGGATTGTGATCTGTCGAAGCAAAGGAACGAGAGAACCACCTCTCCTATAAATAATAGCGTTGGAATCCAGGTAGGCCTTCATCGCTGGTCTATTAATTTTCAATTAGGAATTTATGCTATAGCGTTTGATGTTTGTTGCTAGACCTGGTCTGGGCTAGTAGGGATCACCTCTGTCCGCAGAGGGGATTTACCTCCTCAACATGTGGGGATATGGTGGATAAAGGTTTGGGAAGGACACAATGAGCCACTAGGTTGGATGATAAGTGGATAGGGGAGGTGCATTGGTGGAAGGTGGGGTCTCTCTAATCTAGTGGGGTGAATGAACAAGGTTGGGAGCAGGGCTCGACCCCCCAGAGTCAATCCTAGTCGTTGATCAGCCAAACCAGACAATTCATGTTAACCATTCTAGGGGCTAGCATCATCTTATCTGCCATGCTACTTACCCCATTGAAATAATTTTAGGGACCAACGATTCTCGGATAGACAATGATCAAACCCCTTAGCTTATAATTGGTTAGAATTTTCCACTAAATGAGGGGTTAGAACCCTTTCCCTCTATCTTTACCTTTGTATTTTTTTCCTAATTTATCCTCATTGTCCCTCTGGGATATACCACTAAGTTGTTACTATTAGGTTGACCCCGCCTACTCAGTCACATCCTAGTGCTTCTATTTTGTGCCCTCTATGTTTCCTCTGCAGTTCTCCCATCGGGGAATCATCGTCAGGATGATGTCACCCCGGTCTTCTACTCTTGATTCTTAACTTTGTTCACTCTTAACATTCCAATGAGGTATCTCCACTGGGGCAATCTCGCATAGTGGGTCCCACCTGTGGCTAATAGAGTGGCTTCCATTGCTAACATGTGGGCCACATCTGCTTGAAGCTTCAAGTAGAGACTCTACTAGCCTTGCCATTGATATTTAAATTTAAGCCAACTTTGGCTATGAGCTAAAGTCTCATCCAAAAACCTTTTAGTTCTACAATTTTTGCACCAATATTTTGTTCTCTCTACAAATTCCACCTTAGATCTACCGCAACCTTTCTTCCCTTTTTAATCTCTTTTTTCTTTTCTAGAGTTTTCAATCCTTCCCTGCATATGTGAACAAATATATTCTTCTATATGAAAAAATAAAAGGGAAAATGAGGATATTCAACACTTTGTATGCATAATATCTATATTTCATTGTCTCATTTCTATAATCTCCATCTTATTGTTCATTAAATCCTTCCTTCACTCTTCTAACACGATCTTCATCACTTGTTAATCCTAACCATATTTCTTTAAAAGAGTCAAGTATAAATCTTAAGGAAATATAAAGGATGTAGTTATTCCCCAAACCCTAAAATGCACCATCTCTAGCATTTGCTCCAATTACCCTTTGGAATCCCTCATCTCAATTAGAAATTATCGATCCATTCTCATTCTCCAATGGGAAGATCCCTATATAAGAATTGAGTGTGTCAACTTGAAGAATTTCCTTGAGCACCAAAGCATGAAAATTCAATTAATAAATACAACTTGGAATTCTCAATTTTTTATTAAGATGTTGGATTAGTATTTTTCTCGCTCAAATTCACAAACTACTTCTACTCCAAAATAAAGAATTAAAATCTAACGTGTTCACTATGTTTCGTAAGTAAATTAATATAGTTTACTATTCTTGAAAATAAATGGCATGAGCATGTTTATAAGTCTCAATTCCTAATTGAATGTCATAGAGAAAAGGAATGAGAAATGATGAATTAGATGACAACATGTAAAAATTGAGATCAAATTGCATTAACACAGGATATCGAATTTGATTGAAAGGGATTCTTTAAGTATGAAAAATCTATGATGTGAACTTTAAAAAATAGTTCATGGATCCATTTAAAACCTTTATAGGGAGTGTCAATAGCATTGAGTTAATTTAAGTTTTCTTGCTTCCCTATAAATTCAGTAAAGGTTGGAGCAAATTAATTATAAAATGTAAAGCCTAGGGTCGACCCCTTATGGTAGTGCCCCAATTGCATTGTAAAAAGTTGCAATGATATCGATATCTTCAAAGGATCCAGAAAGTACGAAAGGTAGATGACCTCAAACACATTTTATGGGAATATCTTCAAGAATAGTAGAGCCACTAAGTATATGATTATTGGAGTTGAATGTGCCTACATAACGAACTACTCCTTATCTTGACAATTAGACAAATAGTTAGTGAATATACCGGTTGAAGGAAAAATGAATGCAATAAATGAATTTTACAACCTTTATAATATGGGTATGAAAATCCATGTCATTAAATGATTCATTGATCATGACACAAGTGGTTTTCTAAGTGCTATGCTAAATTAAATTGTAATGAAACAAAGAAAGACAATTTAATTAAATTAAGACATGTATCAAGTCATAAATCCAATGCAAGCTAAGATTCATGAAAATAAACCTAAATATTAATGAAGGATGAACACTTTACTACTTCTAATATTCTATTTCTTGAGAGTATTAGGCATTAAGGATAAAAGTGCAATGGGTAATAAGTGGGAAATTATCCTCAACCCAATGTCTTTTCTTGGCATAGGGAATTCAATTCAACATGGATACTTGAAGATTCAACCTCAAATTCATAGAAGACAACATTCAATGACTAAAAATGTAGGATATGTAATCCAATTTAAACCATGATGATGCTCACAAAGGCTCAATATTTGAACATGCAGGCCAGAGAATGATAACCAAGGTAGGCCAACAACACAAAATACATGCTTAACAATAGAAAGTGGAGAAACCCACTAACTTAGAAATTACATATATCAAGTTTTCTTTTAGGAGCTTCTGAAGTTCTTCCTTAACAACACTCTTGAAGCCTAGATTCATTCTACATTGAGGTTGTCAAATATGTCGATATCATTTAGATGAATGTGATGAGTTCATAGAGTAGAATGGATACCTGTCATGTCCTTATAATCACACTCAAAGGCTTCTTCATTCTTTCTTAGTAACTTCACTAATAAATATTTTTCTGTACAGGATAAATTAGGATTAAAATTTAAGATCTTTCTATGCTCTATCTACACCATAACACCCTTAATACTAGAGGTCGTAGGTATTTCTTCTATTACAGGATCATCAAAAGACTCTTCATCACTAGATTTTTCTATTACAAATCTTAACAATCAAGATGTCGATGTTGTAACAACAGAAGGGTCACTCATGAATTTGTTGATAGTTTCATCCTTAGTCCAATTTTTAAAATGTAAATTTTATCCTACATCTAGCAGTGGATGTTTATCAACTTCCTCTAGATTAAACTTAGACCATAAATGATTATCATATTCTAAATTTGGTTTAGTTGGAGGGTAAAGAAGAATATCCTTGGTATTATTACCATTAGATATGGCCATACACCTAGATATACATCCAATAAAGGTGTCTGCATTGACCAACCATGGCTTGCCTAAAATCATAGGATATACCCCTAGGCATGTCTTAGGATATAAAAGTATTGCCAATTCTAAAATAATGGGAGTTGGTCTCAAGTTAGTGAGGCCAAGTAGTTCAATAGTTTCCTAGTTATTATGTCAAATTCCACTCTTAAGTCAATGAAGGTATTTGGAAGAGTTGTTTCTCCAATATGAACAATTTTTGTTGTGTTCCTAGGATATCCATATATAGTAGGTCTATTATCCCCTGACATTAACTCTGATAATTTTCTAATTACATATATATTAGCTGGATTCTAAGGTTTCCTACTTTGATTTTTACACATGATTCTCCAATTATTTTAGCATTAATTGGAATATCTTAGATCACTTAAAGTAAAGGAATATAAGCATGTAATTTTTTCAACTCCTTCAAGAAATCATATTCAAATTGAAGAGTAATTTGGACTTTAGTTAATCTTTCAGGATAAGGGGGATGCAAAGAAGTCTGATTACTAGTAGTTGTTACACGTCGCACAACCAAGGTAACATTAACTATAGTGACATTAGATGTATCATTATCTATTACAGTGGCATTAATAGTAGCGCTAGTTGTGAGAGCCTCATGAGTATCTTCACCTATTTCAGTGCTAGAAGTAACATTAGTAGTGAAAATTTGTTGTTTTTATAGATATCCTTGAATTATTTTTTTTCTTTTCCTAATGGTTTCATTCCTCATTTTATATAACGTCAACATAAACAAGGGGGTTTACTATCTTTCCTTATCATAATTTTATCCCATTGCATTCAATCGATGAGGTATAGTAGGTAGGGAGAATTGGCATTTCAACCTTTTTCACTACCTTATTATTGAGATTAGGTTAGGTTTTATAGGTAGCTTAGGGCGAAATGGAGTACCACTCATAGGTACATTGGAGGAAATTTATAATTGTTGTTGCTTCATTGAAATTTGAACAAACATTTGGTTAGGGGGAATAATCCCTAATTTTGGCTGAGGCAAAGAAGAAGAAGGCCATTGTAGCTAAGGCATGGGGTATTATATGAAAGGAGGATTAGGAAGCTACCATGGAGCTATTAGGTATTGTATTTTTTATAGAATTTATTAAGGACTATACATATTAGACCAAGAACTGAAAGAAGATAAAGGTTCTTGCACCATACCTGATGGTTGAGGCCAACGAGGATCATTAGTAAATAAAGCATGCTTACTCATTACCTTACCCTTACTCATAAATCTTTTTTAATCTAGACAATGTGGGGCAATGTTTTATAGAATTATCCTTCTCACATATATTTCCACTATTAATTGGGCACTCCCTTAGAGGATGTTTCTTCTCGCACCAAGAGCATAATAAAGAAAAATATTGTTCTACTTCAATATGATTTTTCTTCTCATATAACACATAAAGCTGAGAGGAAAATGAGAACATAATGTCAATTTTGAAATTATCCAACATGTTCCCAATCTCTGCTTCTGTTTCCCCATTATTGGTTGACTTTAAGATCCTTGTAGAAGCATCATGTCTCATTGTCATGTTTCTTGTTGATCCTCTATAAATCCATCAACAAAGTTGAACAATTTCATCAGAAGGTTACTTGAATATATCTCCTTTCCATAGAAGATTTAGCATGTCAAGGAATTCGTCAAACATTCCTCTTATTAGAACTGTTCTAACTATTTTCTTGTCTAAATTTCCATGAAGATATCTCTGTAGATTGTATTCAAGGTGCTCAACATATTCTTACATGTTTTCGTCTTGTGTATCATCTATCCTAAATGAATATTCCCTTTGATCTCTAGAATGACAATAGTCCTGATAATTTTATAATATGGTGTTTTTCATCTCATACCAAGAGGTAATGGATGTCCCGCCGATTCCCATAAACCATCTTAGTGCATCTCGTTTAGTGTAGTTGGGAATCAATTTTAATTTCTATTCATTGAAGGTGTAAACATAACTATTGTAGAGGACATAAAATTCAAAGAGAAATGTATCTATAACTTCCATAATTCTACCCCAAAATGTAGGAAATGTAGAGAAATGGATGTTGTTCATTAGGGGGCAATCCATGGAGATTTCCAATGGGGAAATAAAGGTGGTAATTAAGCTACCTTTCATTTGGTTCTGCCTAAAGGATTGAGATTTTTATATAGTTGTTATAGGTAAACTCCCCTAATGGAGGAGATTTCTCTATTTTTGGTGATAATGGTTTCTTAATATGTTAAATCTATTCAGGTTTCTCAAAATATTTAGTTTATTCATGTGATCCTAATGATTTCACAATAACCTCTGCAACAAAATTCTTATCATTTGTTTTTAGAACACTTCCCAAATCTAGGATGGACTGATCAAATATTCATTCTTCTAGACATGATTCTAAATCATTTTCATAAGCATCACCTTCTCCTAATATCAAGACTTGATATCCTTCCTCTGTTGGTATAGATGGACTAGAAACTATTGGGATTATTTTAGAGATCAAAGGTTCATAAAATTCCACTTCCTTAATATCTATAGCTAACATAGATGACTCAAGATATGTTGGCCTTTCTAGATAAATTTTACCTAACTCTCTTTTCATAGATGTTGCTCCATGTGTGTAAAAAATTTCTTTATATTTTAAAACGAACTTTTATGTATGTTACTCTTCCCAAATCTTGATTCTTCTTCTTTCTCCCACATCCTCTTCTACTTACATGATTATTTTCTTTTGGGGAACTATATTTTTCTTTTTCATGCAATGTGATCCTATGTTTCTTAACTCCTCAAAAGGCCCAGCCCACTCATCTTGTTGAAGCGATGCACAAGTTCTTACCACTCTTCTTACTACCCAAAAACCTCAAATCTAGGAACACGTAGATCTCAATTTCAATCAATACATGCAAACAATGCTAGTCATGCATATGCACCTATAATAACCTCCCCAAAAAAATGCCAAAATGTTGATCAAATCATTTTTCCTTCTATATCATAACATCTAATTTGACTCACTCATAAATTGTTAATCAAATTAGGCTTTTTGTTTCAAGTCTATTGTGTAAAATATCTCCTTGAGCAAATGAAGACTAACACTATTAAAATATAAAAACTAATCATTGTAAATGTCACTCTCAAAACTCCAAAGACTCTTGTTATCGCACAGTTGATGCCCTGAAAATTGTTGTATCAACATTGGGGGATAACTACCCGGTCCGGACCTTACTACAGCTCCTTTTCCGTTTGGGATGGTGGCTCCGACTGGATATAATGGGACCAGTTTCCCAATAATGAATAAAAGGGGTGGATGAGCGATTAGTTATCTAATCTAATGATAGGAGAATAACTTAATCTATCAGCAAAATAAAAGAACTATTGCTAATCCCAGGAACTATTATTATTTGGAAATTAGCGTTTGGTGATCTTTGTCTATTGACAGGCATATAGATGACTCTCTCAAATAAGCATAGATATTTATTCATTCAAAGATTACTTTATTTAAATAGTTAAACAAAGTGATTAACACAATATTGCTACACTTATCATTTATATCATCGATACATACATGATTAGAAGAAAAGCACACTGTAAACATCCAATAGTGGAAGGAATAAAGAATGCTGTTAAAACACATATATATATCCGATAATAGCAAGAGTGATCAAATGACAATTCATATAAAAATAATGAGTTCAGAAATAGATAATAGTACCATATGAGCTGCTAATCACTCCCAATATCAATCGCTATTTGAAATTCTTCTTCCAACACAGAAATAATTTCAAACAAAGATAGTAGTGCACATTTGCATAAAAGCTTCTTTGTCAAAATCAGAATGATTGGTCCAGTTTTATAAAAGAATATCCCTGAAGTACAATAGTGCAACTTCAGGGTTTAAGTCATATACAAAACTTTTACGACCCTTTCTAAATACATGAAAGGGTCTATAAATACTAAACTAAGCTAACTATCTATGAAACTGAAATCGTACTTAATTGGTATCAATTGATTTTGAATATCTCCTTCGCAGCAATCTGGTAGTTGGCGGCATGAATCATCATTCAGGCTATTTACCTTTAAACCTGAGCTGACATATCGCAAGCATTGGCTCCACTTCGGGTGGTCTGTTGAGGCGAGAATTGAGTTGGGCGGCATAGGTGGCATCCTGTATATCGGGAATGATATACCCGACTGCATATGTAAGGCATTTGAGGGTGGCTCTCTGGCTGTGTGGTTTGACTAAAAAGAACCAATAGGTGTCCCATGTCAAACTGTTAATTCCTGCGATTAATCTTCCATTTTTCTCTAGTTCCGGATAACATGACTGCTCCAATGTTTTAGCTGCTGTCAATTTACCTGGAGTACATTGAGAGATCATGTTAGACAAGTAAAGAGTATTATTAACCAATTCAACCAAATTACTAGTGGTTGATTTACATCTTGAAATTTCTCTCTCTACTTTCATTAGCTGGGACTGCCATTTTGTAAATAATATCTCTTTATGTGATTCTAAAATCTTTGGTAAATAAGCCGCCTTTCCCTGATCGGTATCTTGCCATTCAAGAAAATTGGTTAATGTTTCTTCGGCTTGATCCAAGTATGTCCTAGCTTTCTCCGATTTCTCACTTATTGATGTCGTTAAATCGCATAATGGTTCCGCCTGGGCGATTTGTTAACATAAAATCTTTATCTGAGTTATCAATGCCTTGTTTATCTGTAATGCCTCTACTCTGAATTCATCTCTCTGTGGAAGTTTCTTTGTTTTCTCTAGCTGGGTTGATAGTTGAGCTATCTGCTCATCTTTTGAATTCTGCATTTGTTCATTCGCTGCCTATAGTTGTGCCAATGCCTCAGACAACTCTTTCTACTTTTGAACTGCGCTGTCATCAATCCTCTTTTTCTCTTCCTACAATTGTTTAGTCAATTGATTATTTATCTATTGATGTATTACCAATTGCTGTTCTGCCTGCTCCGCCTTTTGCTGTGCTTCTGATAGTTGCGCTTGTAGTGAAAATATCTCCTGGTCTTTTGTTTTTAATAAATTGCTTACCTCTGATGCCTTGTCTATTGTCGCCACCGAATAGGCTCCAGCATATTGTGATAGTTTTGTTAGATCATCAGAGGGGTCAAATTCCTCTTTCCAAAGCACATTACCTGTCACTGTTAGTTCTGGGAATAGGGAAGGTTGATTAGTCCTTCTCCTCTTCCTCTGTTGTTTCACCACATCTTTGTGTATTGGTCTATAGAAGACATCTAAGGGAGGAATTTCTTCTATCTGCAAAATAACCTGGTCGGAAGGATCCTTTGGGATTATCTCTACTTCTTTTGAACTGGGTAGGACGTTGGTTTCACCTGGAACCTATTTTGAAGTTTCCTCCTGTGTATTAACCTCTTTTGATGTCTCGTCATCTTTAGAGCACTCAAGATTACTGATAATTGAATTGAACTGCTGCCATTCCTGGAGCAATTTCGAGTCAATTTGAGTATTTACATTCATATTTATGTTGCTCTGTTCCTGCTCTTTCATCTTGGTTTCCTCTTGTCCTTTCATATGCACTTATTCCTGTTCCTTTGATGTAACAGGAGGTTCCTTAGTAAGTCGTTGTTCAGGCTCGCTTGATTCTGTTGTTGGGGTTGTTGCTAACAGATCTAGAGGCAGAGTTTGCAACCTATGTTCTCTAAGTCTGTTGAATTCAACTAATCCATCATCTTTGTATTCGATTATAGCCATCGATTTGACTTGGAACGTTGACTCAGCTGATGAGAACAGGTCATCAAACTTATCTTCTTTATGTTCAAACTTGGTCAATTGGGCTTGTTCAAGTGCATTATAGGTGACTTTGCGTGGATCAAATTGCCTACTAGGGAGAGTTGCTAGAGTTAATGACTTTATTTTTCTAGATTCTTTGTCTACATGTTTGAAATCATGTAGAGTGTAGATACCACATCTCAGGGGAAAAGAGGGCCAGACCTGCTTCTTATTTTTCTTTAGAGTTTGTGTAACTCCTTCGGAAATAATTTGATAGGCTATCTCCCTAGCCAGCAGTTTATCAGGTATGTACAAAGGAAGAATGTGAGATTTGGCTTGACTGCCGAAAATTCTTATATAAGTAAACTTTTCCTCCTCGAACCAACTTCCTATTGATGTCAAATCAATCCCTGCTTGGTAGGAAATCTTAGGGGCAGGCTTATTAAATATAGAATAATGAATGGGTAACATAAAGCCATTGCAGATTTGGTATAAATGGTGCTTGTAGTAAGTTTTCCTCAACTTCTGATGGTATATGTGAATGGGCGTGGGGTCTTGCGAAGTCCACCTCCATCCGAGCACAGGAAATTCAGATTTAAAACACAGGATGTCTAGTATATAAGCACTATAGTAGAATCGGGGAATAAGCCTTTCAGTGATGTGGGATTTGGTTCTAAAATCAAGAACTGCGGTTGCTAGCTTATCAGAAGGTATAGTTACCCAATCCATTATTTCACCATTACATGCCGCTTCCATCAAGGGAACCATTTCTATAGTAAAATTAGCGGAATCGTGCAACCCCCACAACCTACACATCATTATCCCACCATAGCAATAAGGAGAGAATAGAGAATAACCTGAGTACTTACCCGAAGATTCATGCTTGTGTTTTGCCGGATTTTGCCTCCATTCCGGAATGGGTTCAGATTCAGTTTCGTTCTCATCTCGGAATTTCTCTAGAAATGCCATGTTGTACTTCTTCTTTGGCACAGGAAAATGATACATTTGCCTCAAATCATCAGATTGAAATGAACCGAAGATTTGCCCATCTCTGGTACTGAAGGTTCTGCCTGTGATTGGGATTTCCTCAATTGCCCATCTCACTACATCCGTATATGGGAGAATTTGTTCCCGAGCTGCTATCTGATGAAGGAAAGAGTCGGCTAAGTCCTTTAGAGTAGCATCAGATTTTCGAGTGCTATCTGTTGAGGCTCGTACTGCTGTCATCTCCGGTTCTTCGGATTCAATCAAATTATAGGTAATTTGCCAAGTAGATTTGCCGAGTCCTAGACATGTAGTATCCGATATGAATCCTTTCGTTTTAGTTCCTAGATCAGTGATGAGTTTTCCTGTGGCCGACGAAGCGGAAGCGATTGCAGTTTTCTTAGACTTCTTCCCAATTCTGCTTGAATTCGTTACTTCGGAAGAGTTCTGCACAGGAGTGAAAATGAACGTAATACAGAAAATTGATAGCACAAATCGAATATGAGTGAGATATATATCGATCAATGCATGATGAATGATTAACTTAAGGTGGCCACGGATACAATCTGTGAGAAGATTTCTAGGCTTATTGTTTCATTAAATGGCCATTAAGACCTGTCAATCCTTTAAATGCCCATCATTTTGATTATTGGCCAAATGATTTGTTTAAGTGTGCCTTGGATGTTTTGGCGGTTGAGTGTGGATGAATGATTGTTTGGAAGATAAGGATTTTAATACAAATTAATCGTAATAACCCTGGTTTAAGATTTCGAAATTCGCGCTTTTGGCTTTATCGCAATCGGGCGTCAGGGAAATCTTAAATCGTTACATTGGTTCCATTTGGAATCCCCGATCACCGATAGTGATATCACATCACATCAGGAGTATTAACTGGGCACTTTAAAAGCATGAATGGTAAATCTCCGATCGTCGATAGCGATATCGCATCGCATCGGAGCGAAAGGAATTTTATTATGCCAACTTATTATTGCCAATATCCGATAGCCTATTGCGAGTTGTCACGTCGGAGAAAACCAATGGGTCTTTAAGTTATGCCTCCTTTGTCATTGCGATATGTGATCTTGCGATCGCTTTATCGCAATGATAAAAGATTAATCATTTATATATATAAGACCTTTAATCGGTTTATCAAAAAGGTTTAGTAATGTTTTTATTTTGTTTTCAGACCTTTTTGAGTAACACTAAGTTGATACCAATTAAAATCAAAAGGGACCCATTTCACATTATAATTTTGAGAATAATAATGATATGAAATGGGGGGTTGTTGTGGAGCACAACAATTGGCGATTCGCTGGAAGAAACAATTATCTCTGAAAAGTATGGAAATACTTAAACTTTTTCAAAATAGAAATTTCATCAAAGAGGAAAATTCTAATATAACTAGGTATATATGCATTCCAAATAAAATGAAACTATCTTGGCTAATTCCCTCTCCTCTTTAAAATTAGATACTGATTCTAAATTTTAAATTGGTTTCTATTGGTTGATAATGATAAAACAGAAAACCTTTCCAAATCAGCTTTTAGAATTAACTCCATTGTCATAGGTAGAGCCTCTGCTGGCAACAAACGTTCATAGTTTCGACAAGGGATACCTTTTAACCATGTTATTGTCCATTGTCCCATTCATCTCAGAGTATGATTAACAGAATGAATTCAAAACATGCTTTTCACATTTTTCATTTCTTTTCTACTTTTCTGTTATTTTGTAAGATAAAAAGCCATTGCCCTGGTTTGGTGGCTAGCTGAGTGACAATGCCATTCTATGGTAGTAATTTAACCGAACAAGCTGGCTCATGATGAGACCCCTTGTCTTATAATTAAAGCCATTACCCTGTTTTGGTATGTAGTATTGGTAATGTTGGTTAAACTATTTCCCTATGATCATGGTAAGCAGGCTTTTTATAAGACCTCTTATCCTTTATATCCAATATTTTAGAATTACACTCTGAGTAATCACAAGCTTTGGTGAGTGGGATGGACAATTTTCTCCTTAAGAGTTAATGGATGACAAGGTAAGAGTTGAAGATGCTGAAATTGGATTAGTTCCTATTTTGATATTGATAACCTTCTTGTGACCAATTTGAAAACATAAAATGATTTACAATATTTCTAAACTTTGAGAAGCGTTCACAAAAATTGAAGTGTGGTTTCAGAATGCAATTATATCTAATTTCCTAGAAATTATCCCTTTTGTTTAAGACTTCTATTATTTTAAAAGTAAATATCAACACTACTTGTTTTGAGCAAATCTTAAGTACAACAAAGGTCAATGGAAGATACCCCATGACTTTATTTTCTAATGGTCCTACAAACTACAAAATTCTATTAAAAGGAGAAGGGGTTACCTCCTCAATTGAAGAATTTCTTTAAGATAAAGCCACTAACAGGGAGAGAATCTCTCAAACCTGATAAATCTTGTAATATGAAGGTCGAATGGCCTATCTTTTCACAGATCTGAAATGCCCCAAGCCACATCTTCTGAAACTTGGTGTGTTTTCCCTTATCTTCATGGGCTTTGTCCCATTTCAGAACTAAATCACCGACTTGAAATTGTTTTGAACCGGATGAGACTGAATCAAAAGATGACTTGATGATTTGTTGATGTTTCGCATGAATAACCTTGGCTTTTTCTCTTTCCTCTTCTAATTTTATAATTTGGTCATGTCTAAGTTGTATAGAAGAAGAAGGGCTTTCTTCAATAAACTAAACTAGGGCTAGAGAAGGAAAGACAATATTTGTTGGTAGTACTGCTTCTTTTCCATACACAAGATTAAACAGGGAAGAACCTATGGAATCCTTTTGCGTTATCCTATCAGCCCATAATGAAAATATTAAAGATTTGTGCCAATTTTATGATTCTGTTTGATAGTTCGCTTAATAATTTTAATCAGATTTTTATTTGTAGATTCTGCTAAACCATTACCCTGGGGATAATAATTAGCAGAATATTTCAGTTTAAATCCTCTTTTAATAGAGAAATCAAACATAGCATTGCCTGAGAAGTAAGATGCAATATAAAAAACAAGAGCATTTTGGACACCATACCTGGTAATGATGAATTGGTCTATGAATTCAATAATTGCTTCAGAATTTGTTGTCTTTAAAGGAATTGCTTCAACCCACTTGGTAAAATAATCAGTAGCGGTAAGGATATAGTTATGCTATTTGGAAGAATGTGGAGTAATTTCTCTAATGATGTCCAATCCCCATTGCTCAAATGGTTGTTCAATGTTGACTGGTTGCAAAGGGAAGGCTGGTTTTCTTTGTCTTCCACTAGAAGTTTGACAATTCCGGCATTTCCTTACATATTCATGAGCATCTCTAAACAGAGTGGGCCAATAATATCCAGCATGGATGATTTTGTGAGCTGTTGTATCAGCTCCAAAGTGTCCTCCTGCCGGTCCATCATGTAATTCCTGCAAAAGCTTTTGTGCTTCAGGTTTTTCTAGGCATCTTAATAAAATTGAATCATAGTTTTTCCTAAAAAGCACATCATCAATAATTGTAAAATTTTTTGCTTTCAATCTAATGGCCCTTTTGTTTTTGTAAGACAGGTTAGGAGGTGCATATCCATTTTTCAAATAAAAGATTAAGTCAGCATATTGTGATCCAGAGTCAGCGATACTTATCTGATTGATCTCTTCGGTTTGATTTGTATCACCTGATTCTTGAATGTTGGATGCTCCTGCCAACAACCTGCAAAAACCTTGGCCTCTAACAATCTTTGCTGATTTAATTTCTAAGTCATATTCTTGAAGTGTTGTAACCTAGTTTGCCCTTTTTTCACCCAATTCCCTTTGGCTTAATAGTTGCCTTACTGCAGGGAAAGGAACTATAACTTTTGTATGGGATTTTAAAAGGAAGGGTCTGTAATGTTTGACAGCTTTATATACAGCAAAGGCTTGCTTTTGTACTTTAGGGTAATTCAATTCAGCACCCTGAAGATTTGAACTATAGAATGAAATAGGTGCTTCCAAATTGTGATTGTTGATCTGTGTGAGTACTGTTGCATAAGACAAATCGGATGGCGATAGTATACAATGTGAAATGATTAGAAAAATTAGGAGTATTTAAAGCGGGGGCATTGATTATTGATTGTTTGATCAAATCAAACGCTTCCTTTTCTGTCGATCCCCATCTAAAGACTGAATTTTTCTTAATCATAGTTTGAAGTGGCAAAATGATTTGAGAAAAGTCTGGAACGAATCTTTTAACAAAATTGATTTGGCGTAAAAATGACTGCATGGATTTTTTATTATGAGGGAAAGGGATTTCAGAGATTTCTTTGATCATGTCCGGATCAATATAAATGCCATCTTTAGAAACAATAAAGCCTAAGAGCTTTCCTTGACCAAGAGCGAAGAAGGATTTTTTGGGTTAAGTGAAATACCGTATCTCTTGCAGCATTGAAATATTTGATTTAAATCATGCAAATGATTGGATCTCTCTTTAGAAAATGCAGTATTACCATCTAAGTAGATGACTACTGTTTTGTTAATCAACCCTTTAAAAGCTATATCCATCGCTCTTTGGAAGGTGGCTCCTGCATTAATAAGTCTGAAAGGCATTTTCTGATAGGCATACGTTCCCCATTTTGTTTTGAATGTGGTTTTAAGTCAGTCATCAGGATGGACCAAAATTTGGTTATATCCTGAAAAACCATCCAAAAAGGACATTAACTCAGAGCTGGCCACTGATTGGAGTATTTGCTCCATAGTAGGTAACGTGAAATTATCTTTTAGGCTCGCCTTATTCAAATTTCTGAAATCTATACAAATCCTTATGTCGCCATTTTTCTTTCTAACTGGCACCATATTGGAGACCCAGTTTGAGTGCCAAACGGGAAAAATAAACTTAGCTTTCAAGAGTTTATTGAGTTCCGATTTTATTTGACTCTCTAAGTTTGGATATATTTTCCTCAACTTCTGTTGAACTGGTTTCTGTTCGGGAAGCATTGGGATGGTATGCTGGATGATGGATGTATCATATGTTTTTAAATCGTCATATTTCCAAGCAAAAACATGTTTATTTTTTCGTAATAGTCTAATGAATGCTTCCTTTTCTTCCATGGAAAGTCCTAATTCTAAATTAATGTTTTGAGGGGTTTGCTCAGTGCCAAGGTTTATCAATTCAAACCTTAAGGTGGAACTTTGGACTTTTGTATTGGTTACAAGTTTAAACCTGTCTTTAATATCATAAAGATCCTCAAGCTTCACCACAGGCTTTGGGATTGAATTTTCCTCATGTTTACCTCACATTTGAATATCGTGCTCGTTTTCCTCAATGATTTGATCATCATAGGATTTTTCGGAGGTTAAAAACTATAAAATGTCTTCATCGTGGTTGAATACTCTCCAATTAGTGACATTGTCAGGAATTGATGGCCTAAAAAGCAATTCTACTGAAAATCTATCTGGGCTATAATCTTCGGAAGGTAGGAGCTTGGAAGCGACATTGGCTAGCAAGTCGGCTGCTAAATTTTGAGACCTGGGAATGGAAGAAATATTGAATGCAAAAAAGTGGGAGGTGAGTTCCTGTACCAGCGACTGATAGTGTTTGAGATGGTTCGAAAGACAATGAATTGTATTCCTTACCTGCTTAACAATGATCTCAGAATCTCCAAACACTTTCAAATATTGGACCTTGAGGCCGATCGCTTTATATAATCCTTGGACTAAGACTTCGTACTCAGCTGTATTATTTGTGCATTCAAACTCTAGCCTGCAGGACAGCATTGTTTTTTCTCCCTGTGGGCTAACCAAAATACATCCTGCTCCTAAGCCCTCACTAGACTTGAACCCATCGAAATATAAAGACCAAAATAAAGAATTATCTACAATCTTATTTACAAAATTCTCATTAACATTAACACATCTAGATCTATCAGTTTGTGAAAAATTTTCGATTTGTGACGTGAGATTGTTTACCAAGAAAGGAGATGGCTGGGCAATATAATTGCCAAAGAATGATTCAAAAGAATAATTTCCCAGAATGTTGTTATTAAATGCAACTGGTTGATTTTCTTGTTCAAATTCTGTAACTGTGTGGGTCATGTGTTTCTCCCGATCGATTTTTATTTGATTCAGCTTACCTTTATAGGGAAGCCACATATGGGACCAATCGGTAGAAATATACCCATGGAGCTTTTCTGACCAATCCCTGCTTAAAATTAAACCATATAACTCAGGTATATCGGTGATTAAGATATCAATCCTTTGAACCACTCGTGGATCAGCTGATAACCTAAATGTAACAAAGTTTATTTCCCCCAAAACCTGGACTTTAGTTCTATCTAACTGCACAATGTGAATTGAATACTTTTGAGGTTCTATGTTCAGTTTAGAACAAACCGAAGCTGGCATTATATTGGATGATGCCCCAGAGTCAATTAAGCAGTTATGTAGATTTCGATTGTAGATTTCATATGTTAAGAGGAAAGGAGGAGTATGGGAATTTTATCTATCTCCAATTAGAATTGTATCAATTGCCTCAACTCTACCAGAAGGTGGTTGTCCTGAGTCACTTGCAGCTTTAGTACTAGGAAGAGGTGAAGAAGGAACTGCATTAAGTTCTTTGAGAAGTAATTTTTGTTGATGTTTTAATTTACTGAGTTCAAACATGGTGATGTTTGCCTTAGTCCTCTTCATATCATCAACAATATTATAGTCCATTGAATCGGATACTACCAACATCTTAGATGATGTAGCTATATTGGAGGATGACAGTTGATTTTGAGATACTGTTGCGGGTGGCTTCCTTGTGGGTACCTTTTCCTTCGTAGTATTGGTAATTGCACTCCTTTTCTTTGAATTGGCTTGAACAGGTTCAGGAGTACTTTTACTCCTAGTAGTCACGGGAAAGGCTTCTTGTTCGGCTTCAGTATCGGAGTTAGGCAGTATAAAGTCCCACATTCCATGGCATTCAATGACTTCCTCTTCTTCTAATTCATCAGATGGTATAATTGTTTCTTCTTCTTCTTCTTCCTCAGGATCTGAATCTGCATAGGATATAACATTTGGAGGCTTGGACTCAGGCTTCTTAAAATTCCTGTAAGGTTTCTTTGTTGAGGACTCTGCTACTTGCTTCTTAATCTCAACCATTTCATTTGACATGGTTTTGAGGACCTTTTGAAGGCCCTGCATGTCGTATGGATCCTTGGTGATTTTCTTCTTTGAATCATCCTTGAAAGACACTTTTTTGGATTTTTGTTCCTCTAGAGCAGCTTTCTTTTCCAAAGCGATTACACGTTTTTTGACAGCGAGTGCTTCTTTCATGTTTTCAGCCAATGTAGGTTTTTTAGCCCTATCTACAAAAATGGCTATATTTGAGGGTAAGGCTGTAATGTACCATTCACTTCTAATTTGTTCACTTGGCTTATCATCAGTAGGGATTTTGTTCAAGAGTTTGTTAAATCGGGAGTTAAACTCCTTAATTGGTTCTCTTGACTCGATCCTTAGATTGGAAAGGTCATTGATGAGTGTAGCCAAGGATCTATCATCGCCGTATTTGGTAAGAAACTGTTCCTGAAAGACATTCCAACTGGTGATGGATCCAGAGGGCAAGGAAAAATACCAAGACCCTGCTGATCCTTGTAATGTATAGGGGAACAATCTAACTACAACATCTTCTTCTGTTACTCCCTTCAAATTAACTGACAACATGAAATTATTTATGTGTTCCTCAGCTAATGTTCTAGCATCTGGATTGAACATTGGTAACCATTTCTCAGGATAATAGGGTAACGGATGTAAAGGCGCAGGCATAGTGACTGCACCAGGACTTCTCCATGGTGTTTGAGCTATTTTGGGAGTACCAACAATTGCATGTGGTGTTCCAGGTGATTGGGGAGGGGGTGGAAATGAAGACTGAAAGGATTGTGATGTTGGAGGTGAAGTCCCTTGGTGAACAATAATATGTAATGGTGAAGTGGGTGTTTGACTTCGCACTGGTGATGATGAGATGGAAGATGATGGAGAAAAGGTTTCACTACCAGAACCTTCAGTGTTCTTTTTAATCCTCTTCCTCTGGGGTAAAGGCAACTCAGGTGGTTCAATGCCGAGTTTTTCGCTTTGAAGCCTGGTAAGATGATGAGGTAAGCGGAATTGCGAAGTCTGAATGCCTTGTGATACTTTAGATCTAGGAGGTGAAATCGAGAAGCCTTGAAGTTTCTGGATGATAGACTGAACTTCAGGGGACTCTGGGCTTAAATGCTTTGAAGTATAATGAGGTTGAGAAGTAGTAGTTGATCCTTCCTCTTCTCGTCTGGATACTGATGTTTCAGCGTGCAAACGAGAGGTCCGAGGAGAGGTGGAGGGTGATTTACTCTGTGAATGGTCTGTAGGTTTTGACTTACTCACCATTCATAGTGGATGGCCCTCCTTCTAGTGCCAAAAATGTTGATGCCCTGAAAATCGTTGTATCAACATTGGGGGATAACCACCCGGTCCGGACCTTAATACAGCTCCTTTTCAGTTTGGGATGGTGGCTCTGACTGGATATAATGGGACCAGTTTCCCAATAATGAGTAAAAGGGGTGGATGAGCGATTGGTTATCTAATCTAATGATAGGTGAATAACTTAATCTATCAGCAAAAATAAAAGAACTAATACTAATCCCGGGAACTATTATTCTTTGGAAATGTAGCGTTTGATGATCTTTGTCTATTGACAGGCATACAGATGACTCTATCAAATAAACATAGATATTTATTCATTCAAAGATTACTTTATTTAAATAGTTAAACAAAGTGATTAGCACAATATTTCTACACTTATCATTTATATCATCGATACATACATGATTAGAAGAAAAGCACACTGTAAACATCCAATAGTGGAATGAATAAAGAATGTTGTTAAAACACATATATATATCCGATAATAGAAAGAGCGATCAAATGAAAATTCATATAAAAAGAATGATTTCAGACATAGATAATAGTACCATATGAGCTGCTTATCACTCCCAATATCAATCGCTATTTGAAATTCTTCTTCCAACGCAGAAATACTTTCAAACAAAGACAGTAGTGCACATTCGCATAAAAGCTTCTTTGTCAAAATCAGAATGATTTGTCCAGTTTTATAAAACAATATCCCTGAAGTACAATAGTGCAACTTCAGGGTTTAAGTCCTATACAAAACTTTACAACCCTTTCTAACTTCAGGGTTTAAGTCCTATACAAAACTTTACAACCCTTTCTAAATACACTAAAGGGTCTATAAATACTAAACTAAGCTAAATATCTATGAAATTAAAATCCTACTTAATTGGTATCAATTGTTGTTAAATATCTCCTTTGCAGCAATCTGGCAGTCAGCGGCATGAATCATCATTCAGGATGTTTGCATTTAAACCTGAGCTGACTTATTGCAAGAATTGGCTCCACTTCGGGTGGTCTGTTGAGGCGAGAATTGAGTTGGGCAGCATAGGTGGCATCCTGAATATCGGGAATGATATACCCAATTGCATCTGTAAGGCATTTGAGGGCGGGTCTCTGGCTGTGTGGTTTGACTAAAAAGAACCAATAGGCATCCGATGTCAAACTGTTAATTCCTGCGATTAACCTTCCATTTTTCTCTAGTTCCGGGTAACATGACTGCTCCAATGTTTTAGTTGTTGTCAATTTACCTCGAGTACATTGAGAGATCATGTTAGACAAGTAACGAGTATTAATAGCCAATTCAACCAAATTACTAGTGGTTGATTTGCATCTTGAAATTGCTCTTTCTGCCTTCATTAACTGAGACTTCCATTCTGTAAATAATATCTCTTTATGCAATTCTAAAATCCTTGGTAAATTAGCCACCTGTCCCTGATCGGTATCTTGCCATTCAAGAAAATTGGTTAATGTTTCTTCGGCTTGATCCAAGTCTGTTCTAGCTTTTTCTGATTTCTCATTTATTGATGTCATTAAATCGCATAATGGTTCCGCCTGGGCGATTTGTTGACATAAAATCTTTATCTGATTTATCAATCCCTTGTTTATCTGTAATGCCTCTACTTTAAATTCATCTATCTGTGGAAGCTTCTTTGTTTTCTCTAGCTGGGCTGATAGTTGAGCAATCTGCTCATCTTTTGACTTCAGTATTTGTTCATTAGATGCTTTTAGTTGTGCCAATGCCTTAGATACTTCTTTCTGCTTTGAACTGCGTTGTCATCAATCCTTTGTTTCTCTTCTTGCAATTGTTTAGTTAATTGATTATTTATTTGTTGTTGTGCTACCAATTGCTGTTCTACCTGCTCCGCCTTTTGCTGTGCTTCTGATAGTTGCGCTTGTAGTGAAAAGATCTCCTGGTCTTTTGTTTTCAATAAACTGCTCACCTCTGATGCCTTGTCTATTGTTGCTGCTGAATAGGCTCCAGCATATTGTGATAGTTTTGTTAAATCATCAGAGGGGTCAAATTCCTCTTTCCAAAGCACATTGCCCGTCACTGTTTGTTCTGGGAAGAGGGAAGGTAGATCATTCCTTCTCCTCTTCCTCTGTCGTTTCACCACAGCTTTGTGTCTTGGGCTATAGAAGACATCTAGGGGAAGAATTTCTTCTATCTGCAAAATAACCTGGTTGGAAGGATCCTTTGGGATTATTTCTACTTCTTTTGAACTGGGTAGGACGTTGGTTTCACCTGAAACCTGTTTTGAAGTTGCCTCCTCTGTATTAACCTCTTTTGATGTCTTGTCATCTTTAGACCACTCAAGATTACCGATAATTGAATTGAATTGCTGCCATTCCTGGAGCAATTTCGGGTCAATTTGAGTATTTTCATTCACATTTATGCTGCTCTATTCCTGCTCTTTCGCCTGGGTTTCCTCTTGTATTTCCATATGCAATTCTTCCTGTTTCTTTGATGTAACAGGAGGTTCCTTAATACATCGCTGCTTAGGCTCGCTTGATCTGTTGTTGGGGTTGTCGCTAACAGATCTAGAGGCAGAGTTTGCAACCTATGTTCTTTAAGTCTGTTGAATTCAACTAATCCTTCATCTTTGTATTCGATTATAGCCAACGATTTAACTTGGTACATTGACTCGGCTGATGAGAACAAGTCATCAAACTTATCTTCTTTACGTTCAAACTTGGTCAATTTGGCCTGTTCAAGTGCATTATAGGTGACTTTGCGTGGATCAAATCGCCTACTAGGGAGAGTTGCCAGAGTTAATGACTTTATTTTTTCAGATTCTTTCTCTACATGTTTGAAATCATGTAGAGTGTAGATACCACATCTCAGGGAAAAGAGGGCCAGACCTACTTCTTATTCCTCTTTAGAGTTTGTGTAACTCCTTCGGAGATAATCTGATAGGCTATCTCTCTAGCCAACAGTTTATCAGGTATGTACAAAGGAAGAACGTGAGGTTTGGCTTGACTGCCGAAAATTCTGATATAAGTAAAATTTTCCTCCCCAAACCAACTTCCTATTGATGTCAAATCAATCCCTGCTTGGTAGGAAATCTTAGGGGCAGGCTTATTAAAGATAGAATGATGAATGGGAAACATAAAGTCGTCGCAGATTTGGTATAAATGGTGCTTGTAGTAAGTTTTCCACAACTTCTGATGGTATATGTGAATGGGCGTGGGGTCTTGCGAAGTCCACCTCCATCCGAGCACAGGAAATTCAGATTTAAAACACATGATGTCTAGTATATAAGCACTATAGTAGAATGGGGGAATAAGCCTTTCAGTGACGCGGGATTTGGTTCTAAAATCAAGAACTGCGGTTGCTAGCTTATCAAACAGTATAGCTGCCCAATCCATTATTTCACCATTACATGCCGCTTCCATCAAGGGAACCATTTCTATAGTAAAATTAGCGGAATTGTGCAACCCCCACAACCTACACATCATTATCCCAGCATAGCAATAAGGAGAGCATAGAGAATCAACCGAGTACTTACCCGAAGATTCATGCTTGTGTTTTGCCAGATTTTGCCTCCATTCCCGAATGGGTTCGGATTCAGTTTCGTTCTCATCTCGGAATTTCTCCAGGAATGGCGTGTTGTACTTCTTCTCTGGCACGGGAAAATGATACGTTTGCCTCAAATCATCAGATTGAAATGAACCGAAGATTCTCCCATCTCTGGTGCTGAAGGTTCTGTCTGTGATTGGGATTTCCTCAATTGCCCATCTCACTACATCCGTATATGGGAGAATTTTTTTCCAAGCTACTATCCGATGAAGGAAAGAGTCGGCCAAGTCCTTTAGAGTAGCATCAGATTTTCGAGTGCTATCTGCTGAGGCTCGTACTGCTGTCATCTCTGGTTCTTCGGCTTCAATCAAATTATAGGTACTTTGCCAAGTAGTTTTTCCAAGTCCTAGACATGTAGTATCCGATATCAATCCTTTCTTTTTAGTTCCTGGATCAACAATGAGTTGTCCTGTGGCCGGCAAAGCGGAAGCGATTGCAGTTTTCTTAGACTTCTTCCCCATTCTGCTTGAATTCGTTACTTCGGAAGAGTTCTGCACAGGAGTGAAAATGAACGTAATACAGAAAATTAATAGGGCAAACCGAATATGAGCGAGATATATTGATCAATACATGATGAATGATTAACTTAAAGTGGCCACGGATACAATCTGTGAAATTTTTTTTAGGCTTACTATTTCATTAAATGGCCGTTAAGACTTGTCAATCCTTTAAATGCCCATCATATCGGTTATTGGCCGTATGATTTATTTAAGCGTGCCTTGGATGTTTTGGCGGTTGAGCGCGGATGAATGATTGTTTGGAAGATAAGGCTTTTAATACGAATTAATCGTAATAACCCTGCTTTAAGATTTCTTTGAAATTCAAGCTTTTGGCTTTATCGCAATTGGGCATCGGGGAAATCTTAAATCGTTATATGGGTTCCATTTGGAATCCCTGATTTCCGATAGCGATATCGCATCGCATCGGGAGTATTAACTGGGCATTTTGAAAAGCATGCATGGTAAATCCTCCGATCGCCGATAGCGATATCGCATTGCATCGGAGCAAAAGGAATTTTATTATGCCAGCTTATTATTGGTGATATCTGATAGCCTATTGCGAGTTGTCGCGTCGAAGAAAATCAATGGGTCTTTAAGTTATGCCTCCTTTGTCATTGCGATATGCGATCTTGCGATCGCTTTATCGCAATGATAAAAGATTAATCATTTATATATACAAGACCTTTAATTGGTTTATCAAAAAAGGTTTTGTAATGTTTTTATTTATTTTTCAGACCTTTTTGAGTAACACTAAGTTGATACCAATTAAAATCAAAAGTGACCCATTTAACATTATAGTTTTGAGAATAATAATGATATGAAATGGGGGGTTGTTGTAGAGCACAACAATTGGCGATTTGCTGGAAGAAACAGTTATCTCTGAAAAGTATGGAAATACTTAAACTTTTCCAAAATAGAAATTTCATCAAAGGGGAAAATTCTAATATAACTAGGTATATATGCATCCCAAATAAAATGAAACTATCTTTGCTAATTCCCTCTCTTGTTTAAAATTATATACATTCTAAATTTTAAATTGGCCTCTATTGGTTGATAATGATAAAACAGAAAACCTTTCCATTTTTGAATTAACTCCTTTGTCATAGGTAGAGCCTCTGCTGCCAACAAACGTTCATAGTTTCGACAGGGATACCTATTAACCATATTATTGTCCATTGTCCCATTCATCTCAGAATATGATTAGCAAAATGAATTCAAAACATGCTTTTCACATTTTGCATTTCTTTTCTACTTTTTGATATTTTGTAAGATAAAAATCCATTGCCCTGGTTTGGTGGCGAGCTGAGTGACAATGCCATTCATTGGTAGTAATTTAATCGAACAAGTTGGCTCATGATGAGACCCCTTGTCTTATAATTAAATCCATTACCTTGTCTTGGTATGCAGTATTGGTAATGTCGGTTAAACTATTTCCCTATGATCATGGTAAGCAGGCTTGTAATAAGACCTCTTATCCTTTATATCCAATATTTCAGAATTACACTTCGAGTAATCACAAGCCTTGGTGAGTGGGATGGACAATTTTCTCCTTAAGAGTAAATGGATGACAAGGTAAGAGTTGAAGATGCTGAAATTGGATTAGTTCCTATTTTGATATTGATAACCTTCTTGTGACCAATTTGAAAACATAAAATGATTTACAATATTTCTAAACTTTGAGAAACGTTTACAAAAATTGAAGTGTGGTTTCAGAATGCAATTATATCTAATTTCCTAGAAATTATCCCTTTTGTTTAAGACTTCTATTATTTTAAAAGTAAATATCAACACTACTTGTTTTGAGCAACTCTTAAGTACAACAAAGGTCAATGGAAGATACCTCACAACTTTATTTTCTAATGGTCCTACAAACTACAAAATTCTATTAAAAGGAGAAGGGGTTACCTCATAAATTGAAGAATTTCTTTAAGATAGGGCCATTAAAAGGGAGAGAATCTCTCAAACCTGATAAATCTTGTAATATGAAGGTCGAATGGCCTATCTTTTCATAGATCTGAAATGGCCCAAGCCACATCTTCTGAAACTTGGTGTGTTTTCCCTTATCTTCGTGGGCTTTGTCCCATTTCAGAACTAAATCACCGACTTGAAATTGTTTTGAACCGGATGAGACTGAATCAAAGGATGACTTGATGATTTGCTGATGTTTCGCATGAATAACCTTGGATTTTTCTCTTTCCTCTTCTAATTTTAGAATTTGGTCATGTCTAAGTTGTATAGAAGAAGAAGGGCTTTCTTCAATAAACTGAACCAGGGCTAGAGAAGGAAGGACAAGATTTATTGGTAGCACTGCTTCTTTTCCATACACAAGATTAAACGGAGAAGAACCTATGGAAGCCTTTTGTGTTATCCTATCAGCCCATGATGCAAATATTAAGGATTTGTGCCAATTTTTATGATTCTGTTCGATAGTTCGCTTAATAATTTTAATCATATTTTTATTTGTAGATTCTGCTAAACCATTACCCTGGGGATAATAATTAGCAGAATATTTCAGTTTAAATCCTCTTTTAATAGAAAAATCAAACATAGCATTGCCTAAGAAGTAAGATGCATTATTGAAAATAAGAGCATTTGGGACACCAAACCTGTTAATGATGAATTGGTCTATGAATTCAATAATTGCTTCAGAATTTGTTGTCTTTAAAGGAATTGCTTCAACCCACTTGGTAAAATAATCAGTAGCGGTAAGGATATACTTATGTACTTTGGAAGAATGTGGAGTAATTTCTCCAATTATGTCCAATACCCATTTCTCAAATGGTTGTTCAATGTTGACTGGTTGCAAAGGGAAGGCTGGTTTCCTTTGTCTTCCACTAGAAGTTTGACAATTTCAGCATTTCCTTACATATTCATGAGCATTTCTAAACAGAGTGGGCCAATAATATCCAGCATGTATGATTTTGTGAGCTGTTGTATCAGCTCCAAAGTGTCCTCCTGCCGGTCCATCATGTAATTCCTGCAAAACCTTTTGTGCCTCAGGTTTTTCTAGGCATCTTAATAAAATTGAGTCATAGTTTCTCCTAAAAAGCACATCATCAATAATTGTAAATTTTTTTGCTTTCAATCTAATGGCCCTTTTGTTTTTGTAAGATAGGTTAGGAGGTGCATATCCATTTTTCAAATAAAAGATTAAATCAGCATATTGTGATTCAGAGTCAGCGATACTTATCTGGTGGATCTCTTCGGTTTGATCTGTATCACCTAATTCTTGAATGTGGGATACTCCTACCAATAACCTACAAAAACCTTGGCCTCTAACAATCTTTGCTGGTTTAATTTCTAAGTCATTCTTGAAGTGTTGTAACCCAGTTTGCCCTTTTTTCACCCAATTCCCTTTGGATTAATAGTTGCCTTACTGAAGGGAAAGGAACTATAACTTTTGTATGGGCTTTTAAAAGGAAGGGTCTATAATGTTTGACAGCTTTATATACA
>APFE031082914.1:0-10947 GCA_000404065.3 Pinus taeda | reverse complement strand
AATAAATAAATTATTATTTTATTAGATAAGCATAGTGCTCCATGCTTCTAGGATTTCTTGAATCAAAGAGTCAAAGTCCTATTTGGACATATTGTAAAGAAAAAGGAAAAAGAATCTTTAAATATGTAATTTGGGTCAAAAACCCCTCTAGATTCCAAGTTATCCCTGCCCCAGAAGACATGTCTATTCACACCCCTATGCAAAGTATAAATAGAGGATGATTTGAACTTATTTATACACAGACAATTTGCTTGATTGGTTTTTAAATTTTGTAGAATAAGAAGGGTCGAAGTCTGAGATTGAAGAAGAGTTTCTCTTGAAGTTTGATTTGTGGCAGTTTTACCATATCACATCTCTTGTTGAATATTTGTTGTTGGTCTCTTGTTGTTGATGGATTCACTATGAAGAAGGAGGGTTTGACATGGCATATACAGGGTTGGAGTTTGTTTATAGTCATGGGTCTTGGACTTATCACTTTGATATGATTCTATAAGGATAATTTTCTGGGTTTTCCCCTTGGGGGGGTTTACCTTGGCTTGGAGAGTATATCTTGTGTTCGTTGTTTTCTTGTGATATTCATGTTCATATTTTGGTACTTATTTGATGAAAGAAACATAATAAATATTAATAATAAGCCAACAAAATTTCACAAGAAATTATCAAAGAAAGAGAAATTTAATTTAATATGCAAGCCTCCTAATTTCTCAATGTGGTATCAGAGATAAGGTTTGAAAAATGAGGTTTGAATATCACTTTTTGTTGGAATTTAGATCAAAGATTCATAGCCTCATATACCCTTTTAAGTCTTCGCAGTATATCTATGTGACCTTTATTGGATGAATTTCTGATCTTGTAGCCTTTCTCTCGGTGAACTAGACTAAATTTTGGGTATCGAATTGGTATTCTCTAAGGCTCATGTTTGTTTGACAGTGATATTTTCTAAAGCTCGCAATCTATTACAGTGATCTAAATACATTTCTCTGTGGGTTACATATCTCTTTGTCTAAAATATTCAGTGGCTAGATTCATAATTTGTCGCTCGTATATATTCTCATAGGCTCGCTCTTTTTTACACTCTATGTGGCCCATATGTATTGCCTTGCACTATTTATGTGGATCATATTTCTGAAAGAAATGGATCGCACCATAATTTTGATGCATTTTTTGTGGCTTATGTAACTTGGATTGCACATTACCATGATTCTAAGGCAATATTTTATGTAGCTCACTTGCTCCATCTTCGTGGAAGCGATATGAATTTATGATCACATTTATATCTAGCTCATTACAGTGGCTTGTTACAATTGGTCACTGCATTCATGGTTATTACTGTGATCGCATGCTCAAAGTCCATAAATTTGTGGTTCTTGCTCACATCACTCTCTGGTTCATTGGCATACATTGTGGTATATAACATTGATCCTATAGGAGATATCACACTCTAATCATTAGACAATGAACTTTATAAAAAGTGAGCCTATGACAGTAAAGAACGTCTTTGTGATGACTCATATACAATGGCACACTTACCATAGCTACAAAATGGCTCAATACACCTTTTATGATGACTCGCACTACATATAGAGGCTCGCATATCTACATTAATACATAACTTTGCTTTCTTATGCTTTGTGGCATGGTGACATTCACATGGTGAATCACTATGTTTAGTGACATCTCCACAGTGGCAATAATATCTCTATAAAGTGGTTTTCTCTTGTATATATTTTGTATCCCACATACATTTGTAGCTCGTAGCTTGAAGATTGTGTATAGTGGCTTGCGCTCATGGCTCGGATCCTCTTATATTGGCTCAGATCTTCATACATCATCATCATAATAGGCTCGTTATGCTCTGTGGACTATGAATTACATTCAAGCTTTATGGCATATTCTATCAAACATAGGCTCGCATTATCAACAATCTCTGTATAAAATAAATGGTCTCACTATTATACAATACTTATGGTCTCACTATATTTGGTATTATAAAGTGGCATTGGAACTCGCATCATTAGAGATGACTCTTATATATGTTCTCGTTGGCACATATCTTCACAATGACTCGAATAGCAAATACACATGTTGGCTCACAAGACAAATACATAGTGGTAAATAAAGGTTTAACCTAGTAAATATGCACAGTGGCATCACATGACATATCGATTTATTGTGACAAGCAAGAATTAAGCATGAACGAATAAAAAGAATGAAAAGTACTTTCATCATTTGAGGATCTGATTAATTGTGAATCTACTATATTTTGCAATCATAATACTTTGTGGCATCGCAATGATTTACAAAGGCAACGTAAATATGTGGCTCAATGTTTACGCTCTACATGGTCATGATCACATTTATTACTCAGTGGCATAACTACGTTAGATTAAAGGCGTCGTAGTAATATAGAGACTTGGAAAATTACAATGGTCACGCCTTATATTGATCAATGGCACACTAAAGTGGTTCGATGGCAATGATTCATATGTGGCAATGACTTGAGTATGGAAATGGAAGTTTTTAAATAATGTTATAAGGTGACCTTCTTTCAATTATTCAATGAGGACTATTATGGATGAATTTCACCATGAAACTGACTTGAAGATTGAAATAAATGTTTTTTTCTCTTTTGAAGAAAGTTGTACAAGAAAAAAAAAATTGCAAGAAGAGATAAGGTAAAGATAGAAG
Source organism: Pinus taeda (assembly GCA_000404065.3). Taxonomy (NCBI): domain Eukaryota; kingdom Viridiplantae; phylum Streptophyta; class Pinopsida; order Pinales; family Pinaceae; genus Pinus; species Pinus taeda. The sequence goes on along the minus strand of APFE031082914.1, from coordinate 8,259 downwards.
AGGTATGTATGATTTACTTGTGCATATTATGATTTGTGGTCATATGTAAAGGTTTACATAGGTCTCTAGGGTTCTACAGTCATTCCTATACAAGATTATAAAGATATTTAGAATCTAGGGTTTGTAGGACTTGCTAATCTATAAAGTCTTAAAGACTCCTGGTATTTAGGGTTTATGAACCCTAGAGTGAATAAACCCTAGGAGAAAAACCATAACCCTAGATAATTTTTCCCTCTAAGGAAACTCTAAATGGTATATAGGGTTTGTAGGACTAAATGATATTTGATATTAAAACGCTAGTTTTGAAAGAATAATTCTAGGGTATGAAGTCTAAACCCTATCAATGGATGCTTATGCTTAAAGAAAAAACCCTAATAATGGTTATACCAATAAATTTCTAAGGTTTGTAACTAGAACCCTAGAAGTACACTTGTGAGAAATAATGGAAACCTTAGATTGATAGGATTTACATCATCCTCTTATCTTTGTATATTTTTCTTGGTTGTACTTTGTGGTGAGATTTGTAGGAACATAATGAAGGTTTTCAAAATTATGGAAGAACAAACATAGAAAGACTCGTGCTTGATGATGACTCCTTGATAATGATGAGCATTATGGAAAGAGGGAGTTGTAGGAACCCTAATTATATTGAAGCTTCCAGTCGATGAGAATATTTTAGGAACATGTTGATAATTGAAAGCTAAAGCAGAAACTTGTTGCAATATGTAGATAGACCAAGGAAGGTTGACTTCATATGGAGCAAGTAGAAAAATTTGAGATGAAACTTTAGAGGATATTATAATTTGGAAACTCTTATATTGATAATCTGCTTGAACATGGGAAGACGCTGGAAGGAGAATTTACTTAATGATGTTGTACCTACAGCTACATGGTTTGATCATGGAACACATGAATTATGTGGATAGTATTTTTTTATGGCTAAGACAAGCATGAGGACAGAATTGATATTGGAAAGTTGATATAACTTATGAGGTAGAACTTTATAATGCATAAATAAGACATGTGCTAGTAGCTGTGAGGAAGATCGACTCCTTGAAGAAGATAGATGAACTAGTTAATAATAAAATTGCATGATGATTGACGAAATATTGAAAGGTCAAAATTTGATATGATGTGATGATATTGGGAGCTAAGAAACACTATCATGAAGATGAAATGTGAAAGAAGGTTCAAGCTCAGATATGATGTATTGTGAGATAGAAGTTTTTGTTGCTACCACTAAGATATCCATAGAAGTACAAGTAGTTATTGCATTTATTAAGTATGAGACCAACTAAGGATTGTGATGATGTCTCCCTCATTCAAAGGGAATAATAAATATCCTCCATGTTTGAGGAGTAAATACCTCCTCCATGGTTGAGAGGGAGTGATGGTGGACACCATAATCTCCATATGTGTCATGCACTAGGCCAAGGTTAACCATCGTACGTCTAATGTATCACACTGGGAGGGAGAATAGAGGATTGACAAGCATCTAAGATGGATACTCCTTAGGATTGGGAATCCAAGATAGGAAGTAGTCTTATGGATGGACACTCTTTGAGGATCTAAAGGGTATTTGAGATAAGAGTGGTTGAAGAGGGCTGATATTATTTGAGGATTATGTTGATGGTGTTGGATACCGCCAACAGACAGGGGGTCTCCCTGATGCGAAGTCCCAATTATACCTCACACTATTTGGAGGAGAAGCCCCATCTGCAATATCGACCTGACCACCATAACTTATGGTCTTCCTTAGTTTAAATGAATAACACAAGATATTATATGCATAACCCATGGACAAGCAAGTAATTTGACATTATGGAACAACAGTTGCAATGTGTAAAAGGAGACCTTCACAAATGGGAGACAAGAGTGAGTATCTAGAAGGAAGGTAATAGTATTATCCTAAGAGAGACACATGAGAGCAAGGAAAGATTCATTGATTAACCTGCAAATTGGTTCACAAGATACAAACGATTCATGAAAGAAAATACAACATACATTCAACAATATAAGTATTATATCCAATGAAGTAGTTCAATTTCCGTAGTACATATTGTAAGGACTAGTTCTATACTATATATTTTTGTTTTTGCTTTTTTTTTTTTTGAAACAATTCACAATAAAATACAACTAGATGAGAAAAACATTGGGAATTCAAATTAATTCAGCAACTGTCTAACACATTCCTAATTTCATTTCACTGAACATATCATAAAATTGACATATATTTAACTAAGGCCATAAAGAAATCATACAAAATAATATTGCAACACACATGTATCGTTCACCAGAAGATGAGACTCCACTTGATTTGTCGTTACTTGTCTTCCCTTGTTGTCGGTCACCTCCAAGAGTGAATGACGTCATATTTGATCCGAATGCAATGACCCACCGGTTAACCTCCCAGCCTACTCCTTGGGTACTCTTCTTCCCCACGAACCCCCGAGCTACAATGGGTTTGTACAATGGAGGAATGAAATAGCTGGTAGAGGAGAGAACTCCCTGGCTCAAGAGTCCCCTCTCTAAAATCCTCTACCTCACCAAACTCACTATAGTTCCGTAATCATTACTTTAACATAGACTCATCCATCCAACAATAGGGTTCCCAAAAAAGTACCTTCTCCCATGGATTGCCCCTTCTTTTATAGGAGTCCTCATAGGTGACACTTGGCATGTCATGCATAATCAATTTTTTTTTTATAATTCAATAGTTTTATTATTCACCCACCCATGTGTCACTCTCTCATCAAGGGTCTCCCAAAATTATTTACTTAAATTTTAATTTAAAACTAATACTTTCCTCACCTTAACAAGATTCCTATTTCCTCTCCTAGTTGCCTCTTGATCCCCCTTTTTATTCCTTAATTTGTGTTCATTACTAAAGTCAATTAATGAGTCAATATTTGACCCCCTATCTACTCCCTAATTTAACTCAAGTTATCTCTTAGATGGATATTCTTATGTTGGTTGTTGCCACATGGATTTCTCTTCATTTCTCTAAATTTAATTTATATTCTTATTTTTAATTCACCTTCCTCTTCTCTTAATTAGGTTTAACTAGTTTATGATAAATCTTTATCCTTACAATTATGTCCCTCTTTCCCTTTTTACCTAATTAAACTACATAATATACCTAATATTTTCCAACAGGGGAAGGGTGGAGCTTTTAAGGTAATCTATTTTATTTCTTCCTATGATCCTCTTAACCCAAGTTTTATTTTTTATTTAATTACCTCAGTTTCTAACATCATTTACCCTTGATGTAAATTTGCCTAGTTTTCATTTCTTGATTATATTTATCAATTAATTTATTTTTAATGATTCTAAGGGTGCCAAGTTTGGTCGTGCCCTTCAAGAACTTCCCTTGCAGTTCCAAAGGTGCCACACCTAATAGTTTATTTGTGATGCCAAGGGTGCCAAGTTGGTCGTGCCCTTCAAGAAATTCCCTTGAAGTTCCAAGGGTACCACACCACTTTCCCTTCAAGCATTCAGTGACTACGAGGGGAAAGTATAGGTGCAATGTCATAGACCACTATCATCTCTTATGTTTCCTGTTATAGTGAGACTAATGGTGTTGGGGATCAAGGAATCCACCTTGATGTGCGCCCCCCAGTAAAATCCTCATGAGAGACCCAACTTTGGGACCTGCCCTCATGGCATCGTGATCTTCAAGGAGAAGGTGTTTCAACCTTTCCAGCCCAAGTCACAGTGGGAGTGCTAGTGGGTGAGATCAAGGACATTGTCCCACCCTTCCCATGTAGTTCCATCCACTTGTACAACCACATCACCCACATGTGAGTCATTCGGCCAAGAAACTAATATGTGCTTGCAACCACTAACACCTCATCAAAATATAGATAAACATATATAGCAAGTTTCAAAATCGACTTAGAATTTCAAAGATAAAATAATATAAATTTTCATCAAACCAGGTGTCGTCAACTCGTCATGTGCAAGTGCCTCTGGTGGTTTCCAACCATACTCAATAATAATCAGTAACAAGGTTTCTCAGTGTTATTAATTGTCGTAATAACATCATTACCATCACTTGGTCATTCACTTCATTGTTCATTGTGAACCAGAACTACTGCAAGTAGGTAATATAGGGGACACATCCATCATGGCTACCATCATCATAACATTAATGGAAGCATACATATCCATCAAAGCTATCAACATCATAACATCAAATAGATAATAAATGTAACCTCTCATGCCACAATCATCATAAAATCAATAGAGAACATGCATAACCATTAATGCTATCTTCATCATAATATCAATGGATATCATACATAACATCACAACCACTAATATCACAATCAATAATAACAAAGTCATGTGTCCAGATCCTCAACCTGAGGTCCTCAAATAATAAAGTGTGGGCCTTAGGGCTAAATCAATGTTAATCTCATATCATTGTCAGTCAACTAGAGCAGGGCACTACATACACCCCCTCTTAATCATAGACTTCGTCTCGAAGTCCTTGGAATAGGTAATGAAAATAGTGATGCATCTCCTTGGCATCCTCCCTAGTAACTGAAATGGGACTACAATTGTCCCACTAGAGCTTAACCTAGTCCACCACTGCTCGGTCCTCTAGTCGGTCCCAACTGAGAGGTGTTCTGCAAGGTCTTTCGTATAAGAATTCAAATGGCGCCATCTTGATGGAACTCTGATAACTATAATTGTAAGCAAATTCCACAAGGGGTAAAAACTCTTCCCATCTCTTTTGTTGGTCCACACATACATCTGAAGCATGTCTTCAAGGATTTGATTAGTCCTTTCTATCTTCCCATCTGTCTCGGGGTGATAAGCAGTGTTGAAGTTCAACTGGGTTCCCAAGGCTTCTTGGGAACTGATCCAAAACCTTCCTGTAAACACTGCTCCCCTATCAGATATGATCTTCTTAGGCACTCCATTCAATCTCATAAATATCACCAATAAAAGCTCTGGCTATTTCCGATGCCTTATATGTAGTCTTAGCTGGTATGAAATGGGCTCTCTTGGTCAACGTGTTCACCACTACAAATATGGAATCATGTCTTCTTGAGGTCACTGGTAGTCCCACAATGAAGTCCATTGATATAACTTCCCATTTTGATTTTGGTATCTCATGGGTTACAATAATCCTGTTGGATGTCCATGTTCAACTTTTACTCATTGACACTCTAAGCATATTGCTACCAAGTTTACGATGTCCTTCTTCATCCCTTTCCAAGAGAAGAGTGGTTTTAGGTCCGCACTCATTTTCTTAACACTAGGGTGTGCTATGTATGCTACGTAATTTGCTTCATTCAAGATTAACCAGCATCTATCTTCATTCAGTGGTACATATATCCTCTCTCGAAATCGTAGAATCCCATCATTATCAAGGGAGTATTCTTCATATTTTGGGACCCTCATTTCATCCTCCCTCAAACTTTTGCTAACCTCCTGGTACCAGGTGTCTTTAAATTGTAAATCAAGCTGTTTTTCCCTCAAATTTGTCTTAAATTGTAAATCAAGCAGTTTCTCCCTCAAATTTGTCTTTAAGGTAATCACTGAAAATATCTGAGGCTTCATACTTAAAGCATCAACCACCCTATTTATCGTTCCTTTTATGTAAGTGATATCAAAACCATATTCGCTAATTAGCTTAGACCATCGTCTTTGTCTTTCATTTAAGTGGTCTTGAGCGAATATGTGGTCAACACTGTAGATATATTGTGCTATCGAAGATGAAGGTCAAAAATAATATGTGCAAGATTGAGGATGAAGCTCAACAATGACACACATGATGCACGCCCTTCATTTTTTTATTTTATTTTTTTTAGGTTCATCAAATCTCAACCTTGAGGTTCAAGTTTGATGAACCCTATGATTTAGACTATTTTATATGCGGAAAAAGAATGGCTTTGATATGCAAATCCAAGGAAAGAAAAGTTCAATATGCCAAGACCAATATCCTATGTAAGAGCCAAGAAAAGAACAAGCAACCTTAAGGTTTGGTCTCTAGTGGATGGATGAAAATTTTCAAAGAAAATACAACTCTATTCACCTTGCTCAATAAGATGTAAGGCTTGACATAAGATTGAAATCATATACATCAAGGTGTCACTAGTGCCTATTAGAACTACCTTAATCAACACATGTAGGGGTCTTTGTATTGGAAGGATTGCAATGCACAAGCATTATGTTTATTGAATCAACATGGCATTTGTGGCCATTTAATCACTCACAATTATTTTAAACAACTCTGGAAAAGAAGAATAGTGCATGACTACCTTTGAGATGCAATGATCCAAGTGCACAAACAATCCTTTATTGTATCAATATTAACTCCTAAAGACTGGATTGTTCACAATTATTTTGACTTTGCTTTGAATCATCGACAAGACTCAAATTAGTCTTATCATTAAAAATTGTCTAATGTAATTGAAAATACAAGGTATTCATTTGTATGACAAATAAAAGCTTTAAATAATGAAATGCATTGACAATGAAGCATTGGCCAAGTTTAACCCTTCAACGTCATTCATTAAAGAGCCTGATGGTAATGAAAATTCAAAGATGAACTAGATTTTATAATACCCTTCCTATGGTGGGAACTAATAATAATAACTAAAACATTATCAATAAGAAACAAAATGAAAGGTATAATAAGATATTGAGTTTCCCCTCTAACTCAACTACTAATTTAGCTCCCCTTCAATCCTCAAAATTCTAGAGATTACAAGTTCAAATTGACTAGGAGCTAATGCAAGTACTTTTTGTACCAACAAGGTCTATATGTTCCAAATCTAAGCTAATTGTGATTGGTCTTATAATAATTTTCACATTGTATGAAAGACAAATATAAAAACCTCTTAAATGGTAGTTAATAGGTTATCTATCAATTTTGGGGTTTAAACCAAGGCAATTGTCTAGGTTGATTCCCCATTGGCAAAACAACTACTACATTCTTCCTTTAAAAATTATCCTATTCTTTGTAATATTGATATAACCAAATTTAACAACTTATAGAATACAACATTTTATTAACAAGGAAAAATATAATATTTTACTAACAAAAAAACATACAGAAATATAAGAAAGAATTGACATATTCTACACCCAAACAATACTAGTCACAAATAAAAATTAAGCATTGAAGATATATGAATATACACGGATACCAAAACATAAATTCAAAAATTGTAAACCTCCAAACACCAATATTTTAATTTGCTTGTATACTTAAAAATGTTATTTATACTTATCCGTTTCTCTATTGGGTATATCCTTTATATAAATAAATATATCTATATATATATAGATCATATATTTAATGGATTACAATTGACTTTATTGCCAAACTGTACAAAAAAGGAATCTCACACAAAGAGAGACTTCCAAACACAAATTATCCTACCAATATAATTGAACTTTTGATACCTAGTGTTCCTAGTGAACTATTTCTTAGGTTGGTATTTAGAACTTGGTATGGTCAGCAAAATGCTTTTGAATTCAAAATCGTCAGCACGGGTAGGATCCCGCTGCCATAGCGGAATGGTTTTGGAAAACCCATACGGGTCTAGGGTTTTGAAAGGTGACCGTATAAGGCCTAAAAGGGTCGCAGCTTTTGCCTCACTGGCGGTACCTCAGGAAGTTGTGCCTAAGATTCAAGTGGACGATGACTTTAAGTCGATTGTTTGCCTACTAACGAGAGCTCTAAGACGCTTCTTTGCTTTTGCCACATGAGTGCTCAGGTTCTGGTCATGGCTGTCCAAAAAGTTTTTCCAGATGCGAAGGTCACAATAGGCCCATGGATTGAAATGAGCTTTTACTATGATTTTGATATGCAGCCTTTAACAAACAAAGATCTCAAGAAAATAAAGAAAGAAATGGATCGCATTATACGTCGAAACTTACCTCTTATAAGGGAAGAGGTTTCTTGGGAGGAAGTTGAACAACGAATAAGGGCTATTAATGAACCTTTCAAATTGGAGATTTTAGACAGTATCAAATCAGAACCCATCACTATCTATCATATTGGAGATAAATGGTGGGACCTTTGCGCAGGGCCACATGTTGAAAGCACTGGCCACTTAACAAGAAAGCCATCGAACTTGAATCTGTGGTTGGGGCTTATTGGAGAGGTGATGAAAAGAGGCAAATGCTACAACGAATATATGGCACTGCTTGGGAAAATGAAGAATAATTGAAAACATATCAGTTCCTTAAAGAAGAGGCAAAATGACATGATCACAGGCCCATCTTGTACAAAAGGTA
>APFE031082913.1:24910-55979 GCA_000404065.3 Pinus taeda | reverse complement strand
GTCAAGAAAATAAACTCTAATGAAGAATAAATCAATAATAAATACTATAAAAAGGACACAAATACCTACATCATTAAACAAACAATCAAAATAAATGCAAAAGAGAAACCTAAAAAACTAGGAGGACATGACAAGAATCCAACTTATACTAATATTGCAACCATTGTCTCTATTCAAAATATTGGGTCTTTTTTCAATTTCTAAGGCCTCCCTCAACTTACGATGATGGAAATGACTAACCCTAGCAACAACTTGGGCCTCCTCAATGTATATGTGATGCTTAGATTTATCTACATGCTCTTCCAAAGCAGAGGAGTGGGTCCTGCCATGTTTGATGTCAACGACATGCTCACGAATCCTTTGATTAATCGAGCGACCAGTCTTACCAATGTAGGGAGTCCCACAAGAGTATGGGATAACATAAATATCCTTCATATTCTTGGGGTCCACTTGGATTATAGATCTAAGGAAGCTCCTGATGGTATAAAAGGCTTAAAGGTTGAAGCCACTTTATGCTTCCTTAGGACCCTCACAATCTTTTCAGTGGTCCCTTAGATATATATATTTTATTGGATATGTATATTTGTATTTACTTGTTATTATTTTGTTGTGTTTTTGTGTTTTTTTTTGTTTTTGGTTTAATTTTTTCAATGTTTTCATATCCCCAATATATTTTATTTCATATATGTGTCAAAATAAAAAATATGTAGAAGTAATAAGTCTAGGAGAACATTTTTTTGTTGATGGTGTACTTCCTTAGCAGTCGATATAATTCTTGAAATGACAATTTTTTTATTATTAAATGATCTTGTCTCGATTAGGGCCTTGACTCTTTTTATAAATTTTTACTTCCCTCCTCGTTTAGAGTTTACTTTGATTTTTTACTTTTATTTATTTTTGTAATAAATTATATAGATTTATTTTCCAAAACTAGTAATATTTGCTTGTAATAAATTTAATTTAAATATTATTTTTCAAAAGCTACGTTAATATTAGTTAGTTATTATTTAATTAATTATTATAATAGTAATTATTAAAGACTCAAACTCATATATAATTTTAAATGTAATATTTTCTCAAAACTATCCCACGTTCTAACTATACGTCGGTTACCTCCAATTAAATGGATTTGCTTTTAATATATTAATAAATTAATATTATAATTTAAACATTATTGTTCAAATATAGCTATTACTTGAAATTATGTCTCTACATTGCTCTCTCATAAGCACTTTTGCCATGTCGTGCTCTTCATCTAAGTTCCTGATGATGAACCCACTTGTATGGTTTGAAACTCGTGGGCCAAAAATTTCTCTTATTGTGATTTCTATTTGATAAGATTTGGCTTTAATTCATTATGGATCCACAGAAGGTGAATACAGAAAATATATTAATTGTTATTAGCTTTTGATTTATAAATTCAAAAGAAATTTAATTTTAAATTAAATTTTATAGTTTAAAAACGAATTCAAAATTTCCAAAAATATTAAATTATTTAAAAATAAAATATTCACACAAAATCCCAAAAAGACTCAAAAATCCACAATCTAAATTCATTTCTATTTGTAAAACATTGGTTCATTGCATTCATAACGGAAGTGTTTCCTATCCAGTTACTTCAATACATTATAGAAAACAAAATTATATTTAATAAATTGTTATTAACATGATAAACTTAAAATAAAAATAAATTAATATAAATTAAGTGGTAATAATCTTTTAAAATAATATTAACACCATCGCTGAAAATTGTTGTAATTTTAAGGATTTTCATAGAGGTGATATTTTATCTTTAATGCCATCCTTGGAATTTTAAGACTTTTCAAAGACATGATATTTTATCTTTAATACCATGCCTAAAAATCGTTGGAATTTTAAGACTTTTGATATTTTAGCTTTAATGGCATGTCTATAGTTGGAATTTTAAGTTTTTCCAGAGTCATGATATTTTATGTTGAACGTCATTATTAAAAGATGTTGACAATTTACCCCGAAAAAAACGACGTTATTCCAACATCAACACTTTCGTTTTCAGAATGTTTTTTTCACAAAAAATGGCTTTTACTTCCATTTTAAAAAAATGTTGAAAATATACCCTGAAAAAAAAAAAAAAAAAAAAGTATTTAAGCATCAACACTATTCGTTTTTAGGTTGTTTTTCATGTTTTTTGGGGGTTTTGGGGCTAGAGTATCCATTTTGAGGTAATAGTTCCCATTTGATTGGAAACTATGTTATTGGTTTTGTAGTCATACAATATTCCTATTGTCTACTCTTGATTTCTTTTTGGAAGTTGTCGACTAGTGTATTTTTCTACTCGATCATTCAACTAAGATATTCGTTAGGCTTTTCTCACTGTTGCTCCCTCGTTTATGTTTCATCAGGGGAAGTTTATTGATAATAGAGACTATTGTTGCTACTTTGTTGTCTAGTCAAATGATCAACTAGACTTGTTGTCTTGTTGCTTTTTTGTTAACTACCTTGAAAGTATTTCCTTATTTGTGTTTGATCAATGCTAATGTGGACAATGTTTAGACATCTTCAAGAGTATTGATGTACTATGTTTTGATCAAAATTTTTAGTGCGAAAAAAATAAGTAGGAGAAGTTGTGCTGTGTAATTTATTTTTCCTCAAATCTAACTTTGCCATACTTCTTGTTCATACCTTTTAGAGTCAACAAGCCTCATTGTTCATTTTCTAGATGTGAGTGGTTACTTTTGTTTGAAGCCTTTGTTTTGGTCCGTTATCGACACCTATTTGTTTGCTACATTTATAAGGTGGTTGTAAGTAGCCTTTGTTTTGGTCCTCTATCCACGCTTATTTTCTTTGCAACATTTATAAGGTCATTGTAAGTATTTTTCAATCACATGAATACAAAAATGTATACTCCAATGTTGGGAATCTCCTTGATGGATAAGGATGATGCTTTTAGATCGGATGGAAAATCATCGATGGGATGGATCTATGATATATATGATTTATCTCTTTGTACAATTCAGTGGGAGTGGACAAGTAGTTTTTCTGGAAGATTTGGTATTGGAAGATGCCAATGAAGCTCAAATGTTTCGGTTCGTTGGTCTGGTGAAACAAAAGATTGATGTGGAACAATATATGCAAGAGAGGCTTCTATGGACTTGGAAGATGCTACATGTGCAACTTGGCAAAAGAAGATACACTTCATCTTTTTCTCAAATGCTCTTTTGCGATGGAAATATTGACTCGTGTGCTACAAAGATTGAAAATCATTAGCCAATGGGTTTTGAACTCCATGATTTATTGTATACACGCGTGGAGAAAGGAATATGAGGAAAATAGACAACTTCATTTCTTTATCTTTTGGGGCATTTGGAGACGCTAGAACACTCTCATATTCAATGAACATCCTTTTGATATGGTCCATTGTTGCATCAATATAGTTGTATTTTTCAATGAATATAACATGGTGTCTTTTAAGAATTTGAAGAGATGTATTAGGCCTAAAGAATTCTTGCCGAGATATCCATACGATTTTTTTGATGGGGCGTCAAATTTTATAGATGTGGATGTGGGCTTACATTATTATGAACACCAAATTTTCTTTCTTTTTTTAGTTAGAATGGTGGATATGGCTTTAACACGAGGCGAGAGATGATTGCCCTAATAGGCATCCTCTTCTGCCCTAAATGCATGTCCATTGATACACTGGATGTTTATGGAGATTCTTGAGTAGCTATTGACTAGGTAAATGGAATGACTACATTTGATCCTCCACTACTTATAAATTGGATGCATAGAATTGGATGAATGAAAACACTATTTTAGTAAGTGTGTCTCTTATGTTTACAGAGAAAAAAAATCATACTACTGATGTCCTTTCAAAATAGAGACACTCTTAGAGGTTGGGAAAGATCAATTACATTGGTTTACTGCATGAGTAACATACAAAAAATTGATAAAATTTCATACACATAAATTTTTCTTAGCATCTTTGAGATAAGAATATCTACTCGTAGTATTTTACTTATTATCAATTTATATATGTCTTCAAAGGCCATGTAATATACAAAGATTTTCTTTTTGGAGAGCCATATAAATATATTTGACTTGATTTATGAAATTTTTATAACATAAATGTATATGATAGAACAAATTTACAGAAACATAATTTAAGTAACACGCTTATAGTTATCAATTTATATATGTCTTCAAAGGCTATGTAATATACAAAGGTTTTCTTTTTGGGGAACAATATAAATATATTTGACTTGATTTATGAAATTTTTATATGCTAGAACAAATCTACATAAACATAATTTATGTAACACGCTTATAGTTTGGTATATTTACATTGTAGCTAGATAGGATGGATCGGATCTATCGCATCATACCATGTAATATAATTTTTGTTTTAATACAAATATCCGTGCTTTCTCTTTCTTGTAAAAAAAATGCAATTATGTGATGCAAAAAAGTCAATCACATGCAGGTATACTTCGATTACATGATGCATGCTTCGGAAAGGCTCTCTCCACAGTACAGTGATCACAAATTCCGAGGTTGGAATTCAGTAAGCCAAATTAAAAAAATGAAAATGTTGGAATGTTTGAATAGTTTTTAAATGGTGGAATTGAATGATATTTTCCGAGTTCAATTCTAAATTCTTTACAATACGCTATTAGGAAAAGACTTCGTGAGCGAGTATGTGACTTTTGAAAACACAAGTAGCTACTCTCTTTTCTCTAATCAAATATTATTTTTGTGGCCAAGCGAAGGGCCTGGATCTTATCTGATCAGAGTGTGGATATTTTCTCTAGTCAAATATTATTTTGTGGCCAAGAGTGTAGATAATTTCTCTAGTCAAATATTATTTTGTGGCCCAGCGAAAGGCCTGTCATCTTATCCGATAGAGTGCAGATATGGTGAATGTTTACAGAGGTCGTTATTTTGCTTAGCAAGTAATTTTTTGAGTTTTTTCTTTTTAAATGGGATTATATGAGTGTTTTAATACATAAGTCATCCGTCTAAGATCAAACTATCAATCCATTTATTCCTTCTCAGACGAAGAATTTGTCTCAGGCTGAAGAATCAGTTGGGATGTTTACATGGCGCAGCCTTGTTCTGATAGCCTTCAGCACCCTCGTCATAGCGCGCAATATCCCTGCACAGGATCATCCACATACCAGTTTCGCGTTCCACGGATTTAATGGAACCAACTTGATTTTGGAAGCGGGTGCTTCAGTTATCCGCTCCGAATCCGTTCTAGCCCTCACAAATCACTCGCATTTCATCATCGGCCGCGCGCTGTATTCAATTCCTCTGGAGATGAAAACAAACAAGACGCTTTCTTCCTTCAGCACTACTTTTATTTTCAGCATGGTGCATCCCCGCGCTGAGACAGGCGGGAATGGAATTGCCTTCATCTTCACCCCTTACACCTCTCTCATGGGCGCTCTGTCATCCGATTATCTGGGCTTGCTTAACATCACCAGCAACGGGAAGCCATACAATCACTTGTTCGCGGTGGAGTTCGATACGATCAAGAGTATGTATGTCAATGATACTGACGGCAACCACGTGGGCGTGGACATCAACAGTATCTCCTCTGTGAAGACCAATCCTGCCGGGTATTGGAATGGGAAGGACTTCCATGTAATCAACCTCAAGAGCGGACAGAACATACAGGCCTGGATCGATTAGGATCATATTCAAAGCCGCCTCAATGTTACGATCACGTTGGCCGGCTTGTCCAGGCCACAGACACTGCTGATATCTCTGAAAATCGATCTGCAAAGCGTTCTGCAAGAGAAGATGTTTGTCGGCTTTTCAGCGGCAACAGGGATTTCTGTTGGTTATTTTTGTTGCAATGGGAAAATACCAAAAACCAAACATAAATTCATACACAGAGTCAATGCTCTGTTTTCCTTTGCTCCAGGATCTTTTTGCACAGAGGACCCTTTTAAAAAAAATGCTGAGAAGAGAGTATTTCACCAGCATAAAAGATTTCCATTTATTAAAATAAAAACACTAATACATAGTATTTCAACAGCATAAAAGATTTCCATTTATTAAAATAAAAACACTAATACATATTCATCCTCTTTGCTGAGAGGGATTTACCAAAAACAACATTCAACCATAACTCTGTTTTCACCTGAGAATTTACTGAGACATATTCATCCTCTTTCACTTAGAGGGATTCACCAAAACATTACAAAGAAATTACTTTATCTCCTTTCAAATTTTACACCACTGTGTGTAAAAATTTCATTTACATTCACTGCTGTGTGAAAAACAAAGATGACAGGGATTTACAGATTTACCTTTTCACTGCTGTGTGAAACAATTCATGGTTTTACACAAAATTGCCCCTGGTTTTCTGCATTCACTTCTCCTCCTTCTTCTCTTGCACTGCTGTGCATACTTTTCATTTCTTACATTACCCAAGAAAAGGTTTTTACGCTGCTGCTGCTTTTTACCATTTTCTCATTAAACATTTCAACCCACAAAAATATTCATGCACACTCCTGTGTGTTCCCTTCTCTCTTTGCTTCACACTGCTGTGCTTATTTCTCCATTGCTCTCACTTATGCTTCGCACTGCTGTGCATGTTTTTCTATTACATTCATACTAAAACAAATGAAAACAAAACATTTATATAATAGCGGGGGAAAAGTACTAGCACCTCCATACTGCCGTAAAAGAAGACAGTAAAAATTTAATGGTCTTACTGGCTTTTATCCATGCCCATACTCCCGCTGGAACAAAATTAAAGACTTCACCAAAAAGCTTACCAACCACAGTAAATAGCGTTTACTGTTTACTGAGATAAACGACGGTAGGAAACCTTTCACCTCACATCAAAATCATTTTCCAGGCCTTCACATCAACATTATACAATATGCTTTAGAAACTCTATCGGGTCGGGACTTCATCCCATGACACAACAATGTGCACCGATGGTTTCCCCCGATACCGAAATCCCGATCACACATGGCCCGATACCTCCGACATATATATTATAATATATGCTTGAAAATATATATAAAACGAGCCACTTGCGGACCCGAAATAATATGAAGCAAAATGTTGAGTACCCATCGGGTCCAGGATATCGGGTCTCAACATATCGCATGAGAAAGGCTTCCACTTAGTTTTCCCGATACCGAAAATATTATGGACCTGATAATTTATCAAAAGGGATTAATTCCATCGTCGGGTCCGGGTTATTGGCGATAACAAAACTTTAGCTGCTATTTCGCCGATCCGATATCGGCGATCTCTTATCGCTGAATTGCTGAGCTGCCTGCCTATGCTTATGGGACCTCCCGACGTGATTTTTAAATTGGATGCCGTCACTGCTCCTGCACGGTAGTTGGAATTAACATTCCAACAAACCCAATGAGTTGAAACTTCACCATTAAAATTATCTACAGTGCCAACATATCTAGGATAATGACCTCCTATCAATTCCAGAAGATGGATAGTCCCCTGCTTGACCTTGTGCATCTAAAGCAATGGATTGGCAACCTCTCTTGCATTTTCTGGCTATATCCATAAGGGGTTTACTAGAATTGTTGGTTTTTCAGGAGCCTCTACTTTTCTTCGTAGTTAAAGCCTTGTAGGTTTCATGAGATGATTTTCCTTTAATGGTGGATTGGTCAAGAGGGGAAAGGATTTGAGAGAAATTTTATTCTTCTCAAGCTAACCATCTTGTCTCCTATCTCTTCCAAAATTGGCTCATTACTGTACGTTCCTTTTTTCTTTTCCTTTTTATGAGATTTAGGAGAATCTTCGGAGTGAGACTCTAATATGGCAACTAGAACTAGGCATATCTAAAGCATCTCGAAGATGGGATTTGAAATAAGCTTTGCTTAAAATTTTGACTTGATGTTCTGGAAGAGAATTGGGATCCTTACCTTTCCAAGAATTTGCTGTAATTTCCAAGGTCCAAGCATCTAGATCCATATCTGTTACCTCTTCAAAATCTGAATCGTCGTTTGGTTCAACCACGATGATTCCTTTGATTGACTGGTTAGATCTAACACTTCTTTTGAAGTGCTTTGAGAGGCCATCATGCCTATCTTTGGATCCTGTTCATTTTCTTCTTCATGCATGTGCATGTCCAGGTCTGAGTTATTTAGAGTGCCTAATGAATGGGGTCTTTGTTTGTAGAAGAGTCCAAATTGGAAAGATGATGAAAACTATTGTTAGTTTTGGAGTTCTTTCCATAGTGTGGGAGAGGAGGAGCTGGCTAATTTTGTATTCAAGATGAGGGTTTGATAACACCCTCGAAATGCTTATTCTCCTGCTGGATCTAGGTGGTAATTCTCCTGCTGGATCTAGGTGGTAGCTGGGACTAAAAGAGACAATTCTTTAACAAGTGCCCGTACTCGGCAAATCGGCTTGTTTATTCGAGTTGGAAGCGTTTCGGCTCCCCGCTCTCATGGAGTCCAGCACAGACTGGGGGCTCACGAACGCATTTTCTGAGCGTCTTGGACATTACTGAGAGACGTCCCGAAGTTTCGAACACGGAAGACAACGGTGGTGAAGAGACAAGAAAAGGATGATACTTCAGCTGCAACGAAGAATTGGTCTTCTTGCTATTATTGTCTGATATGAGTAACGAAATGATTACGCGAAAAGTGGGGCAGATTTCAGATCCCAGGCGTGGCTCTTGTCTGCCACCTTTTCCCGCTTTAAATATTGCTGGAAGGTTTTATATTGCGACAAACGTATGAAACCAAGAAAGTTTGTTGTCAATCAATCCCTTTCAAGAAAGTTCGAGGAACAAATTCCAGGTCACCGCGGCTGTAAGATATTTATGCCCAGCAGTGATCAAATGTGAAGCGCAAGTCTTAATTTTAATCAGAAGGGGCCACATTCAGGTTGCCTTTATATAATGAAAAGCACAAAAAAAAATTCAAATTTCTTTTTTTTAAACATATGGTGAATCAGTAATTGTTTGGTTGGAACTAATGCTGTGAGTTCGAAGACAATATACTATTGGTTGCCGATGTTTTTACAATGTTGCAAGCTGCAAGATATTCCTCAGTGTATCAAAAACAGTAAACCCTTCCAACACAACTCCAAGTCCAGTATTTATCATACAATTCATACACATTGTGACGTGACAAGCCAACCGTGTTCATAACATTTATGTGACAAGCCAACTGTGTTCATAACATTTATGTTCGCCAAATGTTATGTTGTCTGTCTTTTTCCTTGAATTACTGTGATATTAAGCAGAGGTTGGTGTAAGAACATCCAAAAAAAAAAGAATTAGTTTGAGTTTCCACCTTGTGTTAATTAGGTTATGGCAATAATTTTGACAGGTAAATTAAGTTTCCAGAAAAAAAATTCAGTTTCAAATCTGATGTTTAAGCATGTGGCAAAAAAAGCAAATCTCTAAAAAATTCTTTGTTTCTGAAAATTTTGTAGACTTTGAACAATGGACTATTAGTCGAATCCCATGATCAGCAGGCCATAGAAAATGTATTGCTAGAGCTAAAAACCCATGGAATGAATGTCGTTGTAATGGGTTGAGAAACATTCACCTTTTCTCATGGCCTGAACATTGTAGAAAATATTTGTCTCAGGTAACTGTATGCAGGATGAGACATCCTCAGTGGTAGACTATCATTGTGATGGATACTAGTATGGGGGAGGAATCGATGGGTGTTTTCCTGAAGGACATGTCTCTTTGGCTTTCTGTCAATGGCGAGAAATATCCATCAATGTCTCTCTGGATAATTCTACTGAAATTGACAAACTTCTCGCACCAAAGGTCAACCCAGAACTTATTTTGGGTAAACTGAAAAGGGCATTGCTATCTTTTAACATTGAAGAAACTGAACCTAAGCCAAGGCCTCCAGCGAATAACCTGATTGTCTCAAACAAGTATCCTGCACTGAGAAATAAGAAGAAGCTTTTTGTTATCGCTGTGGACTGCTATGATTACAATGGCAATGTATCTCCCCATATGTTGGAAATAATTCAGGAGATAATCAAAGTTGTGTGTTCTGATACTACAACAACAAGATTTTCCTGTCTTGTACTATCAACTGCTTTAACAGCTAATGAAACTCTAGGGATGTTGAACTCTGGCAATATACTGCCTCATGAATTTGATGCTTTAATTTGTAGCAGTGGGAGTGAACTTTACTATTCAGCAACTATTGCTTATCCTCAAAAATTGGGAGGACTTTGAGGACTTCTTTCCTTTTATAATTTAGGTTGTTGGGACATTATGAATTATAACTTATGCTACTCGTATATTTCATTAATTTTTTATTCATTGGATATTAAATAGTTGGGACTTAATGACTTAGGCCTAACAAGGGATTAGTTGAAGGTGCTTTGGTTAGGATTTTGATTTGGATGGCATTTCTAATGATGAGAGCTCAATTGAATTGTAAACTGTATTGGTGAGACAGTGGAATTTAATCTATTTTTATTACTATTTGATTCAATTGAACTGTAAACTATATTGGTGAGACAGTGGAATTTATTCTTATTACTATTTGATTCAATTGAACTGTAAACTGTATTGGTGAGACAATGGAATATATTCTTATTACTATTTGATTCATTCATGCTATTAAGTTATTCAATTTAATTTTTTTCTTGATGTTTGAATTGCATATTCTTAAACTAATGTGAAAGAGGTTACATCATAAAAAAAGAAAACATCAAAACACCTTTGACGAACACAGAGGGGAAAACTGAGTTAAGCATCAAATGACCAAAATCTCCTGTAGTGTGCAACAAAATTGTTCAAAATTATTGCAGAAGGCCAAGCAAGAAGATAATAGAACTGTATTATACAATGTCTCCTTGCTGAGGGACATGATGGAAACATAGTAAATTTAAGTAAATCATATTACCAACATTTTTTGATATCTGAAGTACCTAAATGAATGGTATATTCCAATGTGTGCAAATGCTTCCCTGAATTCCTCAAATGATAGAGTTTAGTCTTATTCATTTGCTCAACGTTCAGTATTTCAATTCAATTTTGTTTTGTTTTGCTTTGCTTTACTGAACTGATTGATTGAACTTAGTAGGGGCTTTGAAATTTTATTTGAGATTTGAATTCCATAGAACTAAAAAGAGAATAGAATATGCACAAGCGTTGAAAACCCAAGAGGCCATGTCATTGCATCCCTCCCTTGTGAAATGCAATCTCAACATCCAAACAGACCCTGCAACCATTATGAAGGACTCAACCAATTGAAACGTGGCTACCAGATTTGGTCGATAGGCTAGACACCAAAGTTCCTAACTGCACACAATTTCCTTCATTAAGGTGTTGGTCAAAAACACTAAAACCTAAAGAGATTATGAGAATTCAAGCTAGGAAAAGCACACAAAAAACCTAATCAAGTGGTCGAAAATGTGAACAAAACCAATGGGCTCATCACTCAGAATTATGATAAAAGTATTTATGAATTCACAGTATTTGGTGAAATAGAAGAGATATGACCAGAAGAATAATTGCCCAGTAGAACGAGTACCTAGAGGAAAACAGAACACCTACTCTGCAGAACTTATGGATTTCCTCCATATCCACCTCATCTCCTTTATTTCCATAGAAGTTGCCACCAAGCAGCCCACAAAAATGGTGACTCAAATCACCAGAAATGCCAAATTATAAATTGCAGGGATTGGGCCCAAGGGGAAGGAATTCTTCTTAAATATGAGAAGAAGCAATTTGAGAAAGAAAACAAAGAAGATATATGCAGAAACAGAGGCCAGCAAGAACAACCATGATGATCCCCAAGCATTGTGATCCCATCAGAAATGGGCAATTATGGGATGCTCTGCTACCCAATATCTCAAATCCAATTTTACCAGAGGATAAGAATAAGCTTTAATTCCCATGATCTAACATTAACTTCATGCATTTGATTAGGGATTTGAAAATGAGGCACAGAACATAAGCTTCTCCCTATAATATCATGGCAGAGCAGACATGTGTGATTCACAACTGGTCGACCTCTATCTATATTGTCACTAATGATGTATCAAATAAAAAACTATCCCTCGATCTAGATTACGTGGCCCACATTGACCACCATTGGGGTGGGGAAGGGTGGAGGAAAATAATGTCCATATTAACTGCCATGGAAAGAGATGGCCAAGGAAAGCAGGAGCGTGTTATATTTTAGGATTCAAAGTGTAGGAATGTGCATTGCCTAGTATATGTTGTGAAAGATTCAACAAGGGTATAGCTAGCAGTTTTGAATACCAAGCTTCTGCGGTGTCAGCCGTGAAATTCATTGCATGTCACTCTCTAATGCATGCATATTTTGTTATGAAAATGTAGGACAACAACAGACCATCAAGAGCCATGAAGTCCAGGAAAAAAAATATTAAAAGCATACACAAAAAGGCCGAATCTTGGAATGCCCTAAAACAACCAAAAGAGTTTAGTTGGAGAACATATTATTAACATAAAGCAGTTAGTGCACTGTTTCTCTCTATATACATTTAAGTTTAAGTCAGACAGATTATAAAATTAGAAGTTTCAGGCCAAACCATCAAAGCAAGTATGGAAAAAGAGCCAAAAAAATAAAATCTATCAGGTGACTGGTTTCCATGGACAATCTAATTTTTTTAAATAATCTAAAAATCCATAATATGAATTTCATCATTTAATTACCAAATATGAAAATACAAAGGTTCCCTAGGTTGTTATTGAAGTAACTGCAGGGAAAATGGTCCCGCTCTTTTGTATGTTATTTCCTGCCATGGATCATAGCAAGAAGAAAAATTTGAAATGTGGGTATTGAAGCAAGGAAAGGAAAATCGCATGGAAAGATTCCAAACACAATTTAAATACTTTAGATTAGGCAAGAATCCCAGAAAAGAACTCTCGTCTATTAAGATGAATCTATAAACTTGTTTGAAAAACGCCAACTCTTTCTACCC
Source organism: Pinus taeda (assembly GCA_000404065.3). Classification (NCBI taxonomy): domain Eukaryota; kingdom Viridiplantae; phylum Streptophyta; class Pinopsida; order Pinales; family Pinaceae; genus Pinus; species Pinus taeda. The sequence goes on along the minus strand of APFE031082913.1, from coordinate 43,073 downwards.
AGATCATGATAAGTGAAAAATATAGATATCAAATCGCAATGAGTAACTTACAGATCTATTTGTATTCAGTCTTGCTCCTTCACATCGCATAAACAACAGGACCTAGATGTATATCTTGAAGCATAATGTGAAATTCTGTGAAATCCAGTATGCTATGAACTTATGAAGTCTCTTGAATGCACTCCTCTCCAAGCATAAATCGCGATTAAACCTTTCTTGAAAAGCGTCTTTTGAATGATGAATCTACGATCCTCTCCAATTGTCGTCAAACCTTGCTTTACGGGTAGCACAACGACTAACTTGCATCATATGTACAAGTTACAATTAGAAAAAGCAATTCAAAAAGAAATTGTTGTTTTTGAAATGGGAGCAACTTTGAATTTGGAAACCATTGTTTTTGAAATGGGATTTAACATCAGTTGAGAAAGGAAATTCACAAGTTCAACCATTGTAATTTGTGATAAACCCACAGTGCACTAATAGTTTGGAAATTGGAATTCCCAAAATCTGGATTTTAGAAAGGCGCATGACTCCTTCTCTCAATAATCTTTCATTCACTTTCTATCTATCTGATTTGTCCTGATGATGGACCCCCTTTGGGGTTTGAAACGTCGGCAGAATGAACTTGAAACTGTGGATAATCCAGAACATGAAGCTACAAAAAACTTCCACAGAGGCTTAAAATCCAACATAACTTAGCAACCATTGTTAAAAATTTTTATAATATTATTCTAATTTTTTTTTTAATGGAAAAATTCAAATTTTAATTTTTTTTTGAATAGTAAAATTTTCTTCCTACTTCTGCAATGTGCCAAAGGCCTTTTGAAGGGCTCCGACATATTCAAATTTGATCACTAATGCCCAGTAATATATTTATGCCCACTTTTTAAGGAACCAATATTTCCTGGTCTATAGAATTATTACCCTTATCTAGTCGTAGATTCATTAATGTGGTCTCGCCGTATATGCTTGATGGTTAGATTTAAATAAATAAATTTAGGACAAGTCTATTGAGGTGGAGGAATTGTCTGGATGGTTATTTTTTTGTCAGAATCCTAGTAAAAAAATTTCAACAAATCTTGGAGACTGTCTAAATCATGTTTTTGAAGGTGTAAATGGATTAATCACCATCAAAAACAACTAGCGCACACAAAATCTTGAAATTTAACAACTGTAACTCAGATTTACAAAAATCCATGCCCTCATTTATCAAAATATTGTTGGAATTTTCATAATTTTCAGGGCAAAAAAGAAGTCTAGTTAGACTATCATAAAGTTAAGGGTGGGCATATACAACCCAATTTCATTAATGACTCATGACTCAATAGACTCAGAAATAATTGTTGATGGTTCTTTAATCCTAATTTATCTCAGTTGTCGCGCCAAGCTTTTACGATATAGGATCATGCATAAGGATCCATTAAAAGAATAATCGTCGTTAGAAGACCCAGGTCAACCTTATCTTTTAAACCAGGCTATAATCTCATTAATGTGTGGGGTTGTATATGTTTATCTTTAGATAATATATTTAGTTAAATCCAACAGTAAACATATATAAGCGCATGCATTAATAAACCTATATACTAGTAATAATGGTTATTTCAATATGCTTAAAACTAGCAATTACACAAGATGTTGAAAAGGAAAAATGGTAAGGCAGTAAAATAGGAGGTAGTATCATAGAAGAAAGAAGATGTGACCACAGTACTCTATAGGGAAATGGGAGATAGGGGCACCCTACATACCTATGTAAATCTCTAAATCAAATGGTGGACAATTATGCAAAGAACGAAAGGCATTAGTATCATAGAAGAAAGAAGATGTGATGAAATTAGTCTATAGGGAGATGGGAGATAGGGGCACCCTACCTACCTAAGTAAATGTCTAAACCAAATGGTGGACGATTATGTGATGCGAGGAAATTATTTTATGAGGAGGCACTCGCTTTTTATTGTGAAATGTGAAAAACAGGTATGCAACCTAACCATTTCACCATCACTTATGTTCTCTCGACATGTGCTAATTTGGTAGATCTGGAACATGGAAAAGGATTCCACCATGGCAAAGGAGTCCACCATGAAATAATTGCCAGTGGACTACAGTGTAATGCCATTGTGGGTAGTGCTATTGTAAATATGTATGCTAAATGTGGTTGCATAGAGACTGCATAGAAAGTGTTTGACAGAATGCCTGAATGAAATGTAGTATCTTGGAAAGTTATGATATTAGGGTATCTGGAGGATGGTAGGATGGGAATGTAGACGAGGCCATGAAATGTTTTCTTTAAATTATTAAATGGAACATAGTTTCATGTACTCCAATACTTGTTGGATATGTGTGTAAGGGGTATCTTGATAAGGCTATGGAGCTCTTTGTCTCTTGGACTTCTATTATTGTAGGATATTCTATTGACAAACTTCCTTGACTTTTTAAATAAGGTAAAATATTATAATCATGAAACTCTTCTCTTAACACTTTAATCTTTTACGTTCTTAAAATTTTACAGTTAATCATAATTATAAAACTATTAACTTCACTTATATGAATCACACCATTTATCTAAAATTAACATAATAATAAACACATATATAAACCAAGTTTATCTTAACTAATTAAAAAATAAAAAAAAACAAACATACTTCAAGAAATTTGATTTACCGTTATTGTTTTTTATAAATCTAAACTTATGACTCATATTAAAATAATTTATCCATATAAAATACCTATCAAATAGACGTAGATACATAAATGCAAAAAAAATTGGGAAAACCGAAATAGAGGACAAAAGTAGAAGAAATATAATACATTGAGCGAGCAGAATATGACATTGTATTCACTAAAACAAGTTAAACATCATAAGTGGATGTTATGAGTAAGAGGTTGCTAATGCAGTGAACGCACATACCTCTTTGTGACTGATGATATCTCTAATAATAATGCTTCTAACTCTTGATTTATTTCTTCCAGTTGTTGTATATGGTTGTTCAGCTAAATCGCATAATATTTCGTTGTAAGAGCATTGTATCTCTGCCCGCCTTTTATATCACACAACAGTGAACAATTAATGAACAATTAGAACCACTTGTAACCATTCACAACGCCAAGATCTAACCAGTTCTAGCGCCAAGATCCAAGGACGGAAAAATGAAAACAATTACGAGATTGAATTAAATGGGTTTAACTAGAACTATAGCCCATAGAGAACTCGATTTGTCTACCCTATTGTTATTATTATCCCTAATTATATCTACTCTATCGGTAAATTAGGTTAGATCAGGTTTGTTTTTATCACACCATTATCGACATGCCCATAGAGAAATTAATGATCTTTAATAGGCCCAAATAATTTGGATGGCGTGAAAGATGGGACTCACAGGTGAAATGTCAACCAGTCTATTATACATTGCATGCCCATTGATGATCACCAGTACGCTATAACAATAGAGTTTCCAACATCTAAACAATGTGTTATCGTACTAATTTTTGAATGAAAGCCATGATAAATATAAGAGTTTGTCTGCAAATCTGAACAACAATGGGTCAATACCCTATAAAAAAAAAAAAATTGGGATTGTTCACATTCATAAATATTTCCTAAAAATATTCCAAACCTGCTTCAATTCTTAGAAGACCTGGACAATCACAGAAAATATGCCAATGTGCTTCAATTCTTGTACCATCAAAACATAGATGCCAAACGTGCCTGAATACTAAAGTCGTGACCAACTACACAGAACACAACATAAGTATTCTCCTCAATTTGACATCTTTTCCAAAATTTATAATGAAAGTAGCAAGACTCTCAAGTCCACAAGAGACATATACAAATAAAACAACCAATAGTGCATTAGCATCCACAATAAATGAGTATACATTTTTGCAATGAATGAATAGAGATCATTACAACAAACCCTACTAATGCTCCCTTGGATCCCTGAGGGAGTAATCACAACAAAAGAAATTTTATGGAGTGGGAAGGCGGGTTTAATTTGGAATAATTGTTAATATATTATAACAAAATAATGAAAAATTGATGAAAAGGACATGGCCAGAAATAGAGCTACGAGCTTGGAGATATTGTTTGAAGGAGAAAATGAGGAGGTGTAATGGATTCTTTTGGAAACAACAGGAGGATATCCATGGACGTCCTCAAAAGGTGGCAAATGCTTCTTGTATATTGTTGCACACATAGCAACTGCCGAGAATCGAACCCTCAACCTCCTTCAGTGCCTCCCTTCCATTGCAATCCAACTCTGCAACCTCCAATCGAGAGGGTACTAATCTCGTTGTCCAAGCTCATATGTTATGGGTATAAACTCATCATGTTGCTCTTGCTGGAGATTAGTTGATGGTGTTGTTGTGGACTTGCTACATCACTTTGAAATATTTAAAAGGAAATAAAAATCCACCAAAAAAAAGAGGTAAAAGAAAACCTGCAATAACGTCGAGCGCACCAGCAATAAATGGAAACACTATGAAAAAACTAAATATATGTCAAGCCTAGGCAGATTTTGATCCAAAATAAAAAACGTTACAACTTCTTTGGCTCTTTTTCACAAGGTCCCGATGGTGTAAAAGCCCAAAAGAAAAAATAAGAAAGGCTTTGTCGTAAGGGTAGATTTATAGTTAATTAGTCATTAGGGTAGATGTATAGTTAGTTGACAGCGTAAATGAAGGATTTCAGTAGTTTGGTAATAGTTCATATAGGTTCTTTATCGAATGATGTAAAATATTTGAATCGTCTAACATTGAATCAGACAGAGCATAAAAAAGATAACAAGGACAAGTGCGGAGTTCTTTTCAGAGGGAACACCTTAAGACGTAAATATATAGATTTAAGAAGGATTAATTATTAATGTGTAAATTTCTAATTATTTTATTTGGTCATTTTAATTTTAAATTTTCTTAGTTAACCGAGTTTGTTAAGATGAGAAATGTTAGTAACTTGAATGGTGAAAAAAATGAATCAAAGTGACAATGTAACAATGTTGACTCATAGAAAATGTGAATAATAATAATGTATTCAATTACACTCAATATTCGTTGTGATCAATATCAAATTATTTTCTTCTACTATTCTTATTGTCACACCTATTAGTTTTTATATCTTTCTTATTAGTATTAGTTCTTATTTTCCACATTTCTCTCTCTATGTTTTTCTTCATCCCTCCCTCTCTCACCCCTTCCAATTCCATCTCTCTCTCAAGTCCTATTTCTATTCCTTCCTCCCTCTCCCTTTTTCTCCCACATCCCTCTCTCTCTCCCCTCATTGCACTCTCTTTCTCCACCTTCCAACATTGTCACTATCTCCCTTCCTCTCTCCCCCGCCCCACTCTCTCTCTCCCTCATTCTGTCTTCATGCACTATATTTCCTGTAACATTGTTAGTCACTTTTCTTTCTCTCTTCCCTTGGATCTTTGGTTAAGATGCATCTATCCCCATTCTTTAAAATATTATTTATACTATGCAAATTTTACATATGTATTTATAAAAACTATTCTAATTTTCTATTTTATTTAAACCTCAATTTAATCTCAATGAGAATATTTTTGGTATTCGAGGGATGGAGTGTGAGGAGGAGGAGGAATGGAGGGTTAATATAAATATCAAAGGTGATTATAACTTCTTTTAGAATTAATTAAAAAATGTCATGAAATTAAATTAAAAGAATTATTTATAAAATATTTTGATTGTGAAATAAGTTATCGTTTTTGGGCATGTGGTATTGATAAGTCATGGTATTGACCCATGGTATTGTAACATAATAATTAAAAGCTTAGATCCATAACATATTAATCAAAATATAGATGACCCATGGTATCATGATTTTATTTTATTTGAAAAGCTATTATATTCTTGGCTCAAACTAGTCTATTGCACTAAAAAAGATTAAAGAGAATATGGAAAATTGTATTGTTTTTTAAGTTATTATTATTATTAGTTATAATATAGTCAACATTGATAATGTTGACATACGATCTTTTCTTACATTACGTTTAAGGCCTACACATCTACCCTATAATAAGTTATAGATAGCATATATATATATATACAATTTGATTTATATAACTACACTAATTATTAATAATATCAAAATTTTATTAACATATAACAAGTATTTTCACGACCTTTAAAATACTATAGATAATATAACTACTTATTTATTCACTATGACATTATAAATTCTTTTATATAACTTTCATGTACTATAATAAAAACTAACCAAAATAATCTAAAATAAATTATCTTTTTTTTGGATTATATCATAGTTCATATTATAATTTTTTTAATCAATATAATCAAAAAATTTTAAAAAGTACAATTAGCAATTATGTTAAGTTTTTGGATTTTTAATCTACATATCCATGTTGCTCCACATATAAGGTTAGTTGAAATTCCCAGGTGGCGCACACAAAGTTAATAGAGGATTGAATCAGCGTTTTAATTGATCTACACCCTAAGAGTTTAAATTAAAAAAAAAAAAAATGTATTTTTAATCTACATATCCGTGTTGCTCTACATTTAGTTTGAGTTGCCACAGGCACACAAGTTAGTAGAGGTTATATCAACGTTCAATTGTTCGTATCACTGAAGATTTAAATTTTAAAATGATATGTAATGAGCTTTGATTCCAAATTCTAATGCTGAAAAGCTATTCATTTTCACCATTAAATCTATTCCGTGGATTATTTAATAACTTCTGTGAAATTATAATTAGTTTTTTATTAATAAATTTAACTTATTAAAATTATTACAGCTTAAAAGATTAAATTTTATAGTTTTAAAGATTAAAAAATTATCATAATATTAAATTAATAAAAATAAAAAAATATTTATATTATTAATTTTAAATATTTTATAATTTTTGAAATTTTTTATTTAAAGTTTTTTTTAACGTGTGTTGATTATTTGGTTTTTTTGATGATGATGAACTATATTTGTTGGTTAACAATTTCTCTATTATATTAATTTTCTTAACTTAAAATTTTTTTCCAAACTATATAATTAATAAAAAATATATTAAAACTTTAGAATAAAACTTTATGAATAAATTTTATTTAGAAATTTTACAACTCGCTTGCTACTCACTGATGATGTTAGATTAACAAGCTGCTCAAATTAATTTCTGCAAAAATATAATAGTGTCTGCATCCCAAAATGAGAAAATATATCAAATGATTAACAAAGTAGACGGAATTTTCGCTACATCTTTGTAGAGCAGTCTTTAGATTTCTACAAGATTCATTACAATCTTGAAAGAACACGCTGAAACAACCGATCTCTCTGAAATTTACCAACGTTAACGCTTTGGGGTCAGAGAAAAGAAAAGCGCAACAAAAACAAATTCATGCTTCTACAAATTTCTATTCTTGGTTTTACCGTAAAACGATTTTCTCCATACTCTGAGATCTTCCATGCAAGCAATGCCTAAAAAGACTTAAGGAGACGATCATACCTTCACATTACCCCAAGGAGTCATCACTGCCGCCGCCATGGATTAATCAGAAAATAAGTAGAGAAAACGTTTGTGGAAATGTTAAAAAGCAAGAAGATATAGCTATGAATGATTTCAATTCAAACGCTGACGATAGTCGACCAGGATGAAATGGAGGTACCTAAGCTCCATTGGAAACCACCGCAATAGTGCTAAGGTCGAAGGTTGGAGCCGAGATTTCGCCTATCGAAACTGATTTTTGAATCTTAGACTTCCCTTTATTTCTTGGGCAGTACATGTTTGAAACAATCATTTACTAATTCGTAAAACAACTATTCATTGGAAGATTTAGAAAGTGACATCAGAAGTCTTTTTCTGAGCCAGGACAATCGAACCCCTACTGACACAGAACGATAGGGTTTGGTTCACTTCGCTTATACTAACTTGCCATGTGACATAATCCTATCCCAGAATCATATTCCCATGGCGATTGCAACAATTAAAAATGTAGTGGATGGAAATCGCCCCTTCACCGAAGCTGTCTAAAATCCAACGAAATTTACACCCACCATGTTGTGCAGTTACCCTGCTTGAATAACAAATGTTGTGTTATTACTTCATGCATACATATACAGGTCCAAAATTTGTATTCAGTGATTAGTTTTCCAAGCGCTTCAAGTGATGTGTGATGTGCAAACACGGAGAAGATACATGGAATGCTTCACGTATTTTAGATCAACAAGTATGTTTCCAAACAAAACAAAATGTTCTTTTTTTTCATATTGATTTATATCCATAGTAGAGCCAGTGCTCAGTCATATAAAGACATGGAAACAATTAATAAAACCCTTCTTCATTTCGAAGAGAAAAATATCAAAATAACACTGCCAAGATGATAAACTAAATTTATCACATACAAGCATAGGTGTACTCTGGTACACCGAGGCTATAGTTTGAACCACTCCATCATGAACTTGGCCACCTGATGTGGTTCTGGCGGAAGAACGTTGCCTCCGAAGTCAGCTCAAGAGCAGGCATGCTTAACGAGACTAGGATGAGAAAGTTAGACGCAGGGTGGTTGTGGTTATGAAAGTTTTCACCATCCACACCTGTCCAGAAATTTTATTTTCAAATATTCCAAACACAACATTAGTCCCCACATTTAAAATCATTTATATTAGTCTAAAAAAATCCATTTACCTTTCAAACAACTATAATCTTTGTTAATAATACTTAACAAGGGAGCCACTGCCGTGGCGTTGGTCCCTGTCGGGGTCTGCCACAACAAACAACAAGCAACACGTGGCCTTCATGCTGGTGAGACATCGCTTGAGGTGGACATGTGCCGAGAGTTTGATGGGAAAGCAATTTGTGCATTTGACCGAGAGAGTTGTGGTTCAGTTCTCTCATAGCATTAATCCAGCTATCGAGGTTGAATCGAATGCCCAAGTTTAATCAACGGTGGACATGTGCCGAGAGTTTGATGGGAAAGCAATTTGTGCATTTGACCGAGAGAGTTGTGGTTCAGTTCTCTCATAGCATTAATCCAGCTATCGAGGTTGAATCGAATGCCCAAGTTTAATCAACGGAATGAATGAATTCCCCCATCTCTTAACAACACCCTAAAGCAAGCCCTTAGAGCGGATTTGAAAAGATCAATAAATTAGCAGATTTCCCAAATTCAAGTAATATCTTCAACGACTACTCCAAGATTTTTGCTTTTGGGCTTCCATTTCAGCCTACAGCAGCAAGGAGAGGAATGTTAAAGTTTTATTTTTCATAATTGAAAGTTGAAAAAGTTTTATGTAGTAATTGAAATGTTTAGATTAGAGTATTGTTTACATAAACATTTTATGTTAAAAAAAGTATTATGTTTCATTCTCTTGAAATGTTTATATTGAGATTTAAGTTTTACAGGTTTTTAATATATGATTTTTTAAATAGCATGAGAAGAAAAGGCAAAGTGTATATTTGTAAAAATATAATATAAAATAATTAAATAATTCAAGTTTATTAATTAACGAATCGGTATTAACTAGAATTTGTGATATGACTAGGATGGAGTCAATTCAATATTATATCCATAAACTTCAAATTTTTTTGCAGTTTTAAATATACTGACTAATAAGTATAACTAATAAGTTAAATTATCAGTTCTGAAATTTGTGGTTCATATATATATTATTCTGAGGTGATACTATGAACGAAATATTAAAGTTTTAGATTAATGAAAGATGGTATTGTGCTCTGTAAAAGAAGTTACCAGTAATGTAAATAAAGATGGTGTATAGGTAATTTATTATTTTTGCAACTACTGCTAGACTTGGGACTGCCTCAATGTATACATAAAAAGGACAATGACCTTATGAAATGATGTAGATTGAACTACCATGAAATGTGAACAACATATAAAAGTCATTAATACTAATTTTCTGAGTAATGTGTGGGACTGCCTCAATGTATACATAAAAAGGATAACGACCTTATGAAATGATGTAGATTGAATTACCATGAAATGTGAACAACATATAAAAGTCATTAATACTAATTTTCTGAGTAATGTGTAGAGTTTCTTGAGTACATATAATATCTTTAACGTTGAGATAGACCCCGTAAAGGGGAGGGACAACGCTGCTCTGAATCAATCTAAAGGAGGGCAAACATTTTGTAATTTATAACTAACAAGGCGATTGTAAATTAGTTTGTTCCCGACAGAGGGAAATCCATAATGGTGGAACTCTTCAAGGACAGAGTTAGTTCATCCTGTAACTGTAAAAGCTTAATCTTTTTAAATATATTCAGGTTAGTCGTATGGCCTAGCTGGAACAACCTAGCAGCCTAACGAAAGTCCTGGTTCTTAAGCAGGCCATATGTCAATTATTTAAAAGAAAATAATGCTAGAAATACAACAGAGAACAACAATCGAGCTGCATGACGAAAAAATAAAGAAAAATAGGCAATAATACTCTGTTTATATTTCAACCGCAATTAATTAAACGTTTGCGCAGCGACCATAGAAAATAAATGCTTGACTTAGATATTAAATTCAAAGTGGAAAAAAATAAGTCAGTGTAATGACTGTCAATTACAGTACAGTCAGAATCTGGCATTTCTATTTGTTTGAGTACAAAAAACACAAATTACAATTACAATCCCTCTCTATAAGCATACTCTCTACTCTGGCACGACATTTCCTTTTCGACATGATTCTGTGCTAAAAATAAGAAGACCTCAAGAACCCATTAACTAGAAGAAGGGTATTTCCCTATTGTCCTGGGTTTTTACCGCATAAATATTAACTACTGGGAATAGTGGTAAATAATTAAGAGTGAACGCCTAAAACTAAAGGAATCCAGGCATCTTGGAGCGCTTGCTTCACCTGCAAGGTCTTCCCACCACGGGAAACCCCACATGCATTCGCTCTGACAAATTGAAGGGCAAAAGTGCACAAAGCACAAAGTAGAGATGTCTAAGTAAAAAAAACTTACAGTAACTTATTTGTGAACCATGTTGTCATTCCCGACTATATTTCCACCTGACAATCAGCGTAGGGTTAGTATTGAGAATGAGTTAAGTAGGGTTAGTATCAGAGGCAAAACAACTCAAGAGATGAAACTACACCTTTTGCTATTTGGAGAGTGCAACCTGCGAGAAGAATTTCAATTCATGAATTAAACGTAATAAGATACCAGGAAACCCGGTCATGGAGCGAATTAATAAAAGAGGTGTCGTGATCATGAATTACCTGGAACGGGAGAGAGCGTCATCCGCTGGAACCTGGAAAAACCCCATGGTTAAATTGTTTGATGACTAGACACTCTGTAACAGCACGCGCAACTCAGACAGGAAGTAAACTCTGAGAGAATGAAAATACTGGCAAGCGACCTGAATAGTAAAACCTCCTCCCAAGCGAAAAGGTTTGTTCGTGGCCAGTTTCAGATCTCGACTCGAAATGGCTGCAGGGACAAACTGAAAGCGTAGGACCTAGGGTTCATTACCTGAATGCGGGGGAATATCCTTCTATGCGGGCGCAACGACTATCTCCAAACATCTGGCCCAGTTGAACCATATGCAAACATCTATCCTTCATGCAGAACACTCAGAACACGTACCAAAAACTTAGGACAAACTACCCTGTGCTTAAAATGTTCAGCTCCGAATGTCTTAAGTGAAACAAGCCAAACTTTGGTTAATTTTTTTTTTTAGATTTGAAAATTCAACAACCCGGCAATAAGACCTCCAATATAAAACTTTGGATAAAAAGCAAGAAACATCAAAGCTCTAAAATAAAACTTTGGGTAAAAGCTAAAAACAACGATTAAATGCTTTGGTCAACTCAAATTAACAGAGAGTCAACGGCCGATCAAACACTAATAGTCCCAGCAGGGACTAATAATAACTTTTATTATTTTTTTTAAACTTTTAAAATTCAATATTTAAATACCAAATTATAAATTCATTTTTATTAATCGCAATTCGCACATGCTTTAAAAAAATCTTCTTTGTATCAAGTTGAATTCACATTGGAGTATCCAACCACCTCATTTTGACCATTCAATATAAATGGATTTGGTTGTAAAGCATTAACTTGTTTCAACAATATCTTATTATTCTATGATCCTGGGTTTGTTATTGACTATTATAATATAATTTCACCAAGAAAAGCAAGTAAAGGTTGAATAGTCCATTTCCAAAAAGACATGATAAAATAAACCATCATTACCATTGGAAGGCAAAGAATTAATCCTAGAATCTTGGTAAGAAGGGATATCAAGATAGATGAAGGCCTTGCTTTAGGGTATTAGTGGGGACATGCAACTGCTCCTTTAGAATGGTTTTTATAAAAGTCTCATCCTTTATTGAGTCTAAATTAATGGGAGAATATTATAAAGGCTGCGATGGAGAGTAAAGAATATGGTTGGAGAATAAACTGCACCAAAACTCTAGTGTTTAGAAGTTAAAATGTCTAAAAAATTGAACACTACACAGGGGTTGTTCATAAAGTTAAGCGTAGTTCCAACAAGACTACACATGTGGTGTTCATATGGTTAAGCATAGTTCCAACAACGAAGTATATTGTTTACCCATAGTTTTACCACCTAATTTTGACAAGGAACTGGGGCATTTCTATTATTGAATGAGACTAGTTTGAAAAGTGGGTTACAACTTTTTAAAAGTCATGATTGAACCATGCATTGACAATAACCCAAATAATCCAGAGAGATAGAATTAGAAGTGAGGAAGGGAATAGAATGTCCGTTGTAACTTTCAAGGTCAAGTTCCAATCGACTTAATATATATGACTAGTTTCAGGGGTTAATTATATTATTATTAATACATATTTAAAATAACATTATATTTCTAAGTCCTTATATTAAATGAATTTAATGTCCCCTCAACAAAGGGTAGGTATAGAGATTTGGGTAGGTATAGATAAATCTCTAGAAAGTTGGCAATGTAGACTTATATCTTAATCGTTCCATTTTTAAACACATGCCACTTGCTATTGTGATTAGAAAATTAGACAACCTAACGTTGAGGTGACATCCTCTCACGATCCTCTCACATAACGTAGGGCTAAGCTTCTATAATTGTTGAGTATGATAGTTGGGAAAAAAAATTAATTTAGAAATTATAGGTGGGGTGATTGGAAATAACTTATAATTTCATCTTCAAATATTCCTCAGGTGACACCAAGTGACATGAGGTGGGGCTTTGCTTCTATAATGTGTTAAAACGCTAGGAAGTTTGGGAAAGAAGACTTTAGAGGCGAGGTAGGTGATTGGAAATAATTTATATTTTCATTTTGAAATATATATGGCATGATAAAATAAAGAAGGTGCATTTTATGGAATTAAGTGGCAGTAGTCCCTACCGAGGTCTGCAGCAAATTGCAAAACTTGGAACAGTGGATGCAAATATTATTATGAACTTAACAAAAATGACTGGAAAATTAAAATTGCATCAACAATTCACTAGATCATGGATAAACTAGATCATGTTTAAACAATACAACCCCGCCCTTCAACCATTAATGAATTTCAATTATAATTTTAACATTATTTATTTATGTCTGTGTATTGCGATGTTAAAGTTTAAAAAATGCTTTCCAATAACCCTAGATATCGGTAGATTTGCGAAAGATAACACAGAGAAAGCTTTCAAACCAAATAATCTAGAAATCTCGAACTTAACGCTTGCCGTTGAATGTCCAACATTACAAGGCTTAACACTGAACTCAACTCGCTCTTAGACAGCTGCCTGTCTGGAATGATAAATAATGCTAGATCACTACCACACTCGGGATATCCCTGATACCTGAGAAAGGGTACTAAGTATGCTTGTTCTGGAACAAAAACTATGAATCGATATTGACCACTCTAAGAAGCAGATAGAAAGCTATTATAACTCAGTAAAGTATTTAAATTAAAAATAAAAATAAAAAAATTGTTATTAATAAATATAAATCAAAACGCCACATTTAACACAACGATATTAGACATTTTCCATAGATGGTAACCATGTCTGCATACTTTCACACGCAAACCACACGAGTTTATGCTCCGACCACTTGTCCACAACAATGATCCAGATGTATGTTTGTTGTTATTTTTCCTGTTAACGCTAATAGACGATAGCCTACCATTTTTTAGTTAAAGCTGATCGAAGGTGGAGGTCACCACTGGTTAGCTTTCCTGAAAACATGGAGCTCATCACTGGCTAGCATTCCTGAGAACCTAAATTGCCCAAAACTCAAAGATGGAAGATTCTCGGTGATCGAAGATTCTCGGTTATCACTGGCATCAGCCTTTGCTCGTTGAATTGAAGGTTTCTTGTTAAATGCACCAGGATTATGGGTGACTCTAAGTGGCGAAAAGAGATAGGAATAATATGGATCATATATTGCGGAGACTGGCCTTTCCCAAATTTGCAAAGCTCCTGAATTATGTTTCTACTGAAATTATGACTAATGGGTTCCCTGAGTTTGGCTGTATTTAGATGTCTGTGGATAGACGTAGTGAAGAAAACACCAGCTGTTTTGGATTAAGAGGCAGCAAATGAAAAGGTCGAAATATAAACACAATGCTGAAATATACCCCACACAATGCTGAAATATAGCCCGCATTTCAGGCGTCCAGCGTTACAAGGAAGAGGAGTCTTCCATGGTTTCGAATGCATCGTCTGGTCCACAAGATCTCTCTCTGCTGCTCAGGGATATTGTGTGTGCGCAGGAACAACAGGTCGTTGTATCATTTTTCTCAGTCTCTAGAGGAAGAATGGATGTTCATGATAAAAAGGACGATCCAGAATCTGAAATTTAGTGGAGTTTGTGCTTCCACTGCGATTGTTTGTTGGTTTCTGTTATGGTGAGGTTTCTTTAGCGATTAAACCAGATTTGGCTAAATCTTTAAATAAATTTAATTTTTCTTTATTAATATTATTAAGTTTTAGTTTAAAAAAAATAATTAATATTAATCTAGTTTATAGTTTTTAATAAATTTAATTTTTATTTATTAATAATTATTAATGTTTAATTTTTAAGTTTAAAGGGGTTTTGATAGACAATAATAAGAATGCTCCGTTAAATGCATGTTTTGGATATAAATTACTAATTCAATTCCCTGTCGTGATCAAGGGCGATATATAACATAATAAAAATCTAGCCCTACTAAACTTAATATATATATATATAGATATAGATATATATATATTATATATATATTTAAAATATTAAAAAAAAAATTTAAAATATTAAAAAAAACAATCCAAAACTAGTTTCTGAAACCAAAAATCAAACCTAAAATAATTTATAAAAAACTCAAACAACTTAAAAAACTAAAATAAATAAATAACTCAAACAACTTAAAAAGCCAAAAAAAAAAAAAAACATTACTTTCTCTTGCAATCAGTTCCGACACTCAAACCATTCATAAAATTTAAATTTAAAAGCTAATGAAAACTGAACCCACATGAAATTTAAGCCATCATGCTGCATAGACTATCATATGTAAGTATCTCCATGAGTAATCATGTGCAAAAGTATTAAACGATCATATGTAAGTATCACCATCAATAATCATGTCCAAGCAAGTATTTCAACATTTCATTGTATAACGTTAATTTTGGATGAGGTAAAATGGGTAAATGGAGAGCGAGTTTAAACCCATCATGCTTCTCTAAGTCACTATATAGTTTAAGTTTGTATTTCAGGCACTCTCTGCGGAGGGCCTTTTTTCACAGTACAGATTACTTTTAGGCTTAGCTTTTACCTGCTCATGCTTCAGGTTCTTCGAGGTTGAGCTCGTTATGAGCGATTAACATTATCTTTTTCTGCATTTTATGATAAAAATAGGTCCAACCAGAAGAAACAAAGCAAATATTTCGATGTCTCTTTAAAATAGTATAAGGTTGGAATTTTAGGTAACTGGGAAATATATAATAATAAAAATTATGTTAAAGGTTGATATGGTTTAGGTGTGCAATTGTAACAATGGCTTTAAAAAAAAAACTTTATCTTTAAGATTAGTGTTTTTAAAATGAAATATATATTTCTTAAATTATATATTGTAAATGATGACACAATTCATAGACAATCTAGCAAATAAAAAATTATTGAAAAAATGAGCGTTATTACAACATTTAAAATGAGTCAAATCTTAAACATTTCAACCTTCCAAACACACTCTGCAATTAGAGTTACGTTCTATTGAAGTGATTATTTTGTCCAAATCTATTGAACTACCTGAATGGAGCGAACCGAAAAGTGTCCCAGGTCTGCAAACATAGCTTCATTTCCTGCATGTCACGTAGTTTATGCACAATAAAGCTATGGTCTCTGTGTGATAAATGATAAGAGGATTTCAAGCTAGAGGTTGCAATAGTTTAAATTAGCAAAGGAAAAGAATATGTACCTGTAATGCAAAGAACGATACCACCAAGAGAATTCCAAGCCCGTTTGTGGTTTCTGCTAAAATAGTCAATGATATATTTTGGATAAAAAGCGCGTAACACGTTGGTATCATGCTTGGCAAGATTGTATAAGCCAATGAACAAAATAAACAAGAACCAAATCAGAACGGTTCCGAACCTCTGGACTGAGAACAGAGTAACTAAGATCACCACATATATCCCAACTACCACGTCTGCCAAAGTCAAGCTAATATCAAATAACTTTAGCCATTGCCCTATCTTATATTGCTAATAGAAATTTTGTGAATCCAAGGAAAAGAAATTTTTGAAAAGTGTACGAGTATGAACATGCTCTATTGCTTCAAGACACAACAAGCTCGGGTGTTCACAGTCTAGAGGTATGTTTTATAATTTACCAAGGCTATATAGCTCAATAATGGAGTAATATTGCTACTTTTCCACTAGTATAAGACAGCCATGAACTAGGAAATTAATGTAGTAGATGTTGCATACAAATCCATGTATGTGTGTTCAGTGAATATTTTTGAAAAATTAATATCTATTGAATATTCGTAGATTAAACTTTAACAGTGATAAATTGCTGGGTTATTCAGACAAAGGGCTAAAAAAACAGATAGAGGGCTAAAAAACAAAACAGGCTTGGTTTGAGCGAGCCACTACCAGCAAGAAAGACAGCGTGTTACCTGCTATGCCTAGTCCAAAGGCGTCGTGCTTTGCAGAGCCATCTCAAGCAAGAGCAGAAACAAGGCACTCAATCTGCTGCCCATTCTCTTCTCCATGTCGTTCAGATGGGAATTCCTTTTAACTTGTAAGATATATTCACAGATGGGATATCAACGAGAGTGGGTATTCATTGATATAGGATACTTTTTGTGCATTTTTCATGGCGTACACTTTGCGTGGCGTACACGTGGGATTCAGGTGGCCCTTCTCGTTGTCAAGCAATGAACTAAGCACGGGCAAGAAAAAACTTAGGATAAAATAACTTGCCCTCAATAAAATCACATCGGGGCAAGAGACGCTTGCAATAAGAGGGTGAAATCAAAAGTTTGGTTAAAACTTTTTGAAGCCAAATTGCCAGTGATAAACTTTGGTTAAAATTGTTTAAACACTCAAAATTTACGGTCAACCGAAGAACTAATACCCCGGTCAACACGTGATCGAACGCTAATAGTCCCAGGTAGGGACTAATAAGATATCATTATATTAAAAATATAGATTTAACCCCTTTTTCAAAAAAAAGAGAAAAGAGAGATATATGAGAATGCCTATTAAAAGTTAAACCTGAAATTCTTGATTAAACTTTGTAATCTCAAAGTTTATGAAAATTATAGTCCAATAATAAACCTAAATTTCAATAAAATAATGAAAAACTTAATAATAAAAAAATTAACCAAAGAGCAAATGTGAAAATGACTATAAAAAAAGCTAAGCAGCAAAGTCCTGAGTGAATTGTAGAAAGTCAACAATTAGGTATGTGTTGTCAAGCATGGAATTTATTACATTCTGACAACAGATCACTACTGAAATGAACATTAAATATTTTACGAAAAAATCCAATTTGCTCATGTTTGCTTTAAGGAAAATTCCTGTTTGCTTTTTTATTATTTTTTTGTCCTTTATTTATATGATATGATATGATGGTGTATAAAAAATCAAAGTTTTCATATAGATTGATACTGGTTTGTTTTTATGTGTTGAGATTAAATATTAGTTTATTGAATTATTTTGAATTATTATTATGGGATTGTGTGATAATATAAGATTATTTCTGAGCTATTATTTTTAATGAGATTT
>APFE031082913.1:5699-22685 GCA_000404065.3 Pinus taeda | reverse complement strand
TCATTGTCATGAAGTGGGCCATTATGCTACGAATTGTCCACAGAAGAAATCCAAGAAGGGATCCTCGAAGGGATCTGATGGTGAGGCACTGGCCTCATAGTTTGAGTTGGATTTCTCTCTTATCACATGCATGGTTTTTCCCATGGTGGGATGTGTGTGGTACCTGGACAGTGGAGCTTCATTCCACATGTCAGGTGACAAGAATTTTTTCTGTACCTTGGAGGAGAAGGATCTCCAGATGCGGATCGAGATGGGTGATGATGGAAAGTACCATGTTACAGGTGAAGGTACGGTTGTATTTCAGAGGGAGCATGGAGCTCCTCTCACCCTAACTGATGTAAAGTATGTACCAGGTCTGAAGAAGAATCTTGTGTTCGTTGCTATGCTAGAAGATAAAGGCTATGATGTAGTCTTTAGTAAAGGAAAGGTATTCCTGAGGCATATCAACATTGGAAAAACCAAGCGAATTGGGATTCGAGTAAAGAATCTCTACAAGCTGGAGGTAGACGACTGTGTTGCATTGAGTTCCAAAGCTGAGATGGTGCAGAGCCAAGATGTTGGCGAGCTATGGCATAGAAGATTGGGCCACTTGCACCATGGAGCCCTGAAGATCATGCAGTAGATTTATACCGGACTTCCCAAGGGAAAACTGGAGCAGACAAATACATGCAAAGGTTGTACCTTGGGTAAGTATGCGAAGTATTCCTTTCTGGATTGAGACAGTAGAGCTGGAGCAATCCTAGAGCAAGTTCACTCAGATGTTTGTGGACCATTCTCTACAGCCTCCACCACTAAACAAAGGTACTGTGTTATTTTTATTAATGATTTTTCTCGTAGATGTTGGATCTACTTTATGCAAAATAAGGATCAGACCTTCTTGAGGTTTTGTGAGTTTAAAGTCTTGGTAGAGAAAGAATCTGGAAAGAAAATAAAAGCCTGGCATAGTGACAATGATGGAGAGTATGGCTCCCAACAGTTTAAGGACTTCTGCGCTGCAGAAGGAATTAAACAGGGGTTGACGGCACCCCATAACCCACAACAGAATGGGGTGGTCAAAAGGAAGAACAGATCGATTGTGGGAGAAACTTGAGCGTTGTTGTATGACCAAAGCCTAACAATGCATTTGTGGGCTGAAGCATGCAATACAGCAGTATACTTGCAGAACAGAAGCCTGCACCATATACTGGGAATGAAGACACCTATGGAGGCCTTTCCGAGAAGCGGCCAGATGTGAGTCATTTCTAAATCTTTGGATCATCAGTTTACTGTCATGTGACCAAAGATGCCCGGAAGAAGCTAGATCCAACAACTGAATTGGGAATACTTGTGGGGTACACTGATACACCCCACAACTATTGGGTGTACCTACCTAGCAGTCAAAGGACTTTGGTATGCAGGGATCTGAATTTCGAAGAGAAGAAAGCCATGTGAGTATCACTTGAGAGGGAGCTCAAGTTGCATGTAGAGGAGGAACTTTTAGTTCCTAAGGAGGAGGAGCCTTAGATTGATGCGGAGCAGCCACATGCAGAGGTTCCGGGAGTGGAGACATCCACTCATGCTGAGACTTCCAGAGATGGGAAGAAACGCTCAAGGGAAGCTGACAGGTTGATGTTGGATGCGCGGGAGAATGTGGGAAAACCATCTTCTCAGTGCAAACAGAGGAGGTCGCCCGAGCGGTACACTGGGTACATGGCCTTAGTTGGGGAGTATGTAGAGTCCGAACCTTCTTCATTCGAGGAGGTAGTGTACAACCAGTTTGGGTTGATGTAATGGTAGAGGAGTATGACTCTATCATTTAGAACAGTGTGTGGGATGTTGTCCCAAGACCTCAGGGCAAGTCAGTGGTGATTTCTAGATGGCTTTACAAGGCAAAGCAGGCATCTGATGGCAGTGTTGAGAAACATGAAGCAAGGTGTGTTGCCTGAGGTTTCTCACAGGTCGAGGGGATCGACTACGATGAGACCTTTGCTCCTGTAGCAAGGTACTCATCTATCAGATCGATGTTGGCACTATCAGCTTAGATGGGTTGCAAAATCCATCAAATGGACGTGAAGACAAAATTTCTCAATGGGAAGATTGAGGAGGAGGTATACATTGAGTAGCCAGAGGGTTTCGAGACCTTCGATTGTGAGTCGCATGTGTGCCGACTCAAGAGGGCTTTGTATGGGTTGAAGCAAGCACCCCATGCTTGTCACACCGGGATCGACAGCTATTTCACTAGGTTGGGCTTCACTAAGAGTGAAGCAGATGCGAACCTTTACCACATCATGGTAGAAGGTAAACCATTGATAATTGTTCTTTATGTCGATGATTTGATTTTTACAGGTGATGATCAGTTGATCTAGTCTTGCAAGGAGGACCTTCCAAGAGAGTTTGAAATGAAAGACATGGGTCTTATGCACTACTTTCTAGGCATGGAGGTGTGGAAAAAATATGGTGAAGTATTTGTGTCTCAAGGTAAGTATGCCAATGATATACTCAGGCGCTTTCACATGGAGAAGAGCAAGCTCATGTAGACTCCTCTAGCTAGGAATTGGAGGAAGGAGGATGCTACCTCAGGTGAGGTAGTAGCTACTACCATTTATCGGCAGCTTGTGGGTTCACTTATGTATCTGGTGAACACATGACCAGACTTATGCTTTGCGGTGAACCTGATGAGTCAAACTATGGTTCATCCTACTAAGCTATTTTGGAAGGCAGCGAAGCATGTGCTGAGATACCTCAGAGGCACATCTCAATTTGGATTGTGGTACAAACGGACAGAGGGAGTGAAGCTTCAGGGCTTCATAGATGCGGATTGGGCAGGGAGTCCATCAGACTGGAAGAGCACTTCTGGAGGAATCTTCAACCTTGGTTCAGCTGCAGTTTCCTGGTACAGCAGGAAACATAGGTCAGGTGCACTTATCTTAGTAGAGGCTGAATACATGGCTGCTAGTCAGGCTGCATGTTAGGCCATTTGGATGCGAAAGATTCTAGTGGGATTTTTTGGTCAGAGGATGGATCCAACTGTGATCTACTGCGATAATAAGAGTTGTATCAAACTCTCTGAGAATCCATTTTTTCATGACAGGTCCAAGCACATTGATATCCGGTATCACCATCTTTGAGATTCTTTGGTAAAGAGGATCATGTTGTTACTGTATGTTTTGACCGAGGAACAGGATGCAGATATTTTGACGAAGGCATTGTCAAAATGCAAGTTCGAGTTCCACAAAGACAGGATTGGGGTTACTAATAATCCCTTTCTTGTTGAGAGGGAGTGTTGAAAATAGCAACAAGAAATGTTAAATATAGAAGTGTTAAAAATAGCACTGCCATAAATAGAATTTCGAGATACCTTCCTATTTTAGTTAGTCCTTGAACTAAAATAGAGAAGTAAAAATTCAAATTTGATCTTAGCAGTTGTTTGTAAAATAATTAATTAATTCATCTTCAGTTAATTAGTTGTAGAAAATCAAACATGAAGTCTATGTGAAGACATGCAACAGTTTCTCCGTTGATTGAGAATTTATCCATTAGTTAAAGAGATAAGGAGGAGTTGTAATATTGAGTTGTAATTAGTTGGCTCAGTTAACTGAGTCAAGTCCAGTTAGATTAGTTCAAATAGTTTGTTGAACTAATTGTGGGTTCAGTTAGTTAATGCATGCTGCATGTAACTGTTGCACTTCAGATAACTGAATATTCCCTCATAAATAACTCATGCATGTCAGTTTAGACAGAGACCCAGTTGAGATCAGATGGAGGGACAGTATACTATCAGTTGCAGGAATATTCCATTGTGAATATCTCTTGCATGCAGAAGGAATTCATTCCTTGGAGATTGCGCAGTTACTTCTTCAGTTTAGTGAGTGTGTGATGAGGTCAATCACACAAGTGGCATCATTGGACCCCAAGAAAAATTGTGCAAGGACATAGGAGGCTTGGAGGGCCGAGGGAAGGCATATCTTGTGTCTATTCAGTCTGTGAGCTGTATTGTTTTTTGATTGCAGAGAGAGCAGGATAGCTTGTGAGTTGATTCTTTTTGTAATCTGAACATATTTCCACTTGTATGATAATACAGAGATTGGGGTCTTAGGCTGAGGATTTCCCCGAGTTATTCTTCTGTGTTTATGTGTGATTGATTTCTCCTTCTCAGTTATATGTGTTCTAGTTGATCTTGCTCATATTCGATTATGCTTCCGCAAGTTCGTTGTAGAAGTAGATCTTGTATTTTTCTTTAGTATATTGCATAATTTGTTGATCTATAGTGAGAATTTTCAAAAATGTTTCTGCTTCACCATTTCCATATCACCCAGAAAAGGATTGGGGGGATAATTCACCATAGGGATTTTTGTTTACTTCACCATTGCATACATTCCATGATGTTGCCAAATCGGATACAAGGAGAGCCAATAGAAGTAGCCAATTTATTCCATACCTGAACCGTGTTGGGGCATTTTAGAAACATGTAGATCATTGTTCTCCTCTACGTTCCTACATATCACACAAATACCCGATCCATGCCAGTGTCTCTTTTGGATATTTTCCCATGTAAGGTTTTTATTTTACATACCAACGAAAAAAAGAGAATGATTTTTATGGGAATTTTTGTTTTCCAGTAATTATAAAAATTACATTTCCCTAAGAGTTGGACCTCCCAACCGCAATGAGTGTTATATATATCATCCACCATGATGTCCCCCACCTTCATCTTGCCCATTCAGGCAATCTAATCTCTATAACCCTCTCGACAAATTCCTAAAATTTTCATACCAGCACAGATCTGATCCCATTCCCTCACCATTTGTTCCAACAAGCCCAACTCCTATGCGCATTTCCAAGTTGGGCAGGGACCCCACCATGCTAATATATCTTGGTTCCAAAAAAATATACCCCAATTGTTTATGCAATGGACAAAATACTCAAGTATGCAGCAGTCCACCCCAGTGCCCAGAATCTGACCAAAACCAATGATAATTTTGTGCCCCGACCCCATTGACCATGCAAGATTCTAAATGAAAATTTTATCAATTTTTGTGAAGCTAAGCTAGATGGCCAAGCCCGATGAGATCCAATGTGCCCTCTGCGGAACCAAACTGGAAAATCTTGATCCTTTTGGTACTTATGTCTAATGATCTTACCCTAGGTACCATCTCCAAAAATCCCCCTCCATAGAGATTTCAGCGATAGCGCCCATCCGAAGCATCTCAAGTTCATTATCCCCCAGAGCCCCATACTCTTTGGGGGAGTGATTTGGGACATCTTAGCCAAATGAAATTTGTTTTTTTCTCTACTACCAATCCATATGTATTTTGCCATAATTCTATTAAGACGCTTAATAATAGTAAGTGGGAGATAGAGATTTTGAGATCTGCCAAACGCAGGAAAACAAATACGGGTAAAATCAAAGGACAGAGAGCAATGGAACCGGGACGGAAAATATCGCGTGAGGGCTTAGGTTAGGGTTTGCTCGCAATCGATTGCTGCATACGGTTCTATGCGTTCGCGCCTGCATACCTGGAACCGTCATCCTTGTATTCAGACATACGCCGGTTACCGCGCTGGAACGGGGACTGTAACCGACCGTTTCATCCTCCGCCTCACCGTTTTGAGAATTCTCTGCAGCCAGTTTCTGTAGCTGCATCTGTCACTTTCCCCGGTTATTCTCCGATCCGAGGTGTCTTCAAATCCGAGGAACAACTGACGATGGAATACCTCGAAGCCGTTGATTATTCGGCTGACCCCTTGGAAGGGGTTTCCATCTGGCGAACCCCTTATGCCTCATCTGGGGGTATGTATAATGCTGGCTCCTCCGAACCTGTTCCATATCCATTTGCTGACTAGCATCTGAGTAACCCTGTGGTCCTCCTGGATGACCCCCAGACCTGGCCGGCGCTCTCGATACCTCCCCACTCACCGGCGACCCTAGGGTTTGTTTCCGGCTGCCTCAGTACAAACCCTAGCCTCTACCCCCCGATCTCGGGCCCTTTCCCTCCGTTGCATTTTAATCACCTCCACTCAGGCGCCACCACTGGCTCTTTGGTTACTTCTGGAATCTCCTATGGCAGCTTCACCTCCGTGCCCCCACTCACGGGTCATCCATCCATTTCTGATCCCCCATTTGCTGGTCTCCACCCGGACCCGTCAAATTCCAGATCTCACTTTCCTGGCCACCCTAGTTCCCTTCTTGCCCGGAACCCTAAGCGGAGGAATAAGTGTTTCAAAACAAAGGAGGACGACGTCTTCCTCAGATTGGAAGAAGACATCTGTCTGGGAGAAGCCATGGACTTCGCGGACCGAGTTCTGGTCGGACGCATCAGGGGACGCAACTACACGGCTGCGAGATTGAAGACATGGGCTGCTGCTGTTTGGGGGCACCATTTGGCGGAAATTCCATTTGTGCAGACCTTCGTGCGGGGTTGGTTTGCCATGCGTTTCGCTCGTGCAGACCACACCAACTGGGTCCTCTCATCTTTCTGGCATTTTGATCATGCCCCAGTGCTCTTTAAGCGATGGACTCCTCTGTTCGATCCTGAGACAGAACAAATCAGCATTGGCCCAGTTTGGATTAGACTACCAGGGCTTCCACTCCATTTCTGGTCTGAAGATGTTTTCCAGAGAATTG
Source organism: Pinus taeda (assembly GCA_000404065.3). NCBI lineage: Eukaryota > Viridiplantae > Streptophyta > Pinopsida > Pinales > Pinaceae > Pinus > Pinus taeda. Next base: position 16,081 of record APFE031082913.1, on the reverse strand, counting down.
GTAATGCCATTGGCACTTACATGGACCACGACAGATCCTACTTGCAGACGGGCATGATGGCGTATGCCAGGGTTCTTATCAACCTGGACACTCGGGGAGGACTGCTGGAAGCTATTACCATTCAATGGCGCGATTCTATGCGCAATCAGCCTATTGACTATGAGGGCATTCCTTATCGGTGCCGTAGGTGTCATAAAGTGGGACACATCTTCCGAGAATGCCCCCTCCTTCGGAGAACAAGATCACCTGATATGGAGGAGGGGGACACACATACATCTGCCGATTCTCCCAGAATTCATGAGGAGCATCACAATGGGGATCGTGCGCGCTCACAGGCCGAAGAGGATAACAGGGCCTTCCCGGTTGAAGCCAATCTTGCCACGGCTTCCACTACACCTACACCCACTTCGACAGCCTCTGTGTAGCCGCCGCCTGATCGTGCAGATATCACACATACGGGTAAGTCTCTATCTACACCACTGATGTCATCTCCAATTTCTTGCATGTCATTGGATATGAATACACATGATTCTATGAGTTCCGTTCCATCATCCGTATCAGTATCCGCTGCACCCCCTCATCAATCCCCCTTGCAGACATCAATCACATGCTCCTTCCCGCATCCTTCACCAGTGATCCCTCCTTCGTGGGTTACATTATCCCCTGTTCCCCCCACTGACCCTCATGATCAGCGCCACCCTCGTTACTCCCTGCACCCTCGATTCAAGGATAGGGGACCGGATGTCGTGGGACTTGATATGGCTAGTGGCCCTCTGACCCTCAAGAACTCTAGGGGCAGACCCTCCTGTATCTCCAAAGCTCGCCATATTGCAGACGCTGAAGTTGCCCTTGGGCAACAGAAAACCATATTTGGGGCCCTTAAAGCACAGGATGGCCCTCTACCCTCCCCTCCATGAAGATCCTCTCCTTCAACTGCCGAGGGTTCGCTAGCAATGCCAAAAAGCTAGCACGGAAAAGGCTCCTTCTTACATCAACACTAGACATAATCTTCCTACAAGAAACTCTCTGCCAGGCTAATCCCCTCACCAAAATCCTCAATTCCTGGTTCCCTAACTGGACTTTCCAGGCCCTAGATGCATCTGGTAGATCTGGCGGATTGGCCATTGGAGTTAACAACAAAACGACGGAAATTCGAAATTACTTTGGAGGCAGGAATTTCATTGGCCTGGACATTAACTCCCACCTGATAGGGCGGGACATCAGAATCATTAATATATATGGCCCTTGTACTAATCGTGCCAACTTCTGGAAGAACCTATCGGGATCTGAACTATTCAGAGCAAACAACATTCTACTTGGAGGGGACTTAAATTTCTCCTTAGGATTCAGCGAGTCATGGGGACATCATGCACAGGTTGATTCATTAATAGATCCCCTGACTAGCCTACTGGAGGAACACAGGTGGATTGACATTCCATCTGCAAGACTACAGTACACATGGTCCAATAATAGAAGTGGCGATCAAAGTCTAGCCATAAGACTTGATCGTTTCCTTGTTAAGGAACCCCTATATAACGTCTTGCCCCGTATTCGACAATGGGTTGGAATGGGTGGCATTTCTGATCACCGGCCTATCTTCCTTGAGGCTGAGAACTCCTCCCACAGAATCAAAAGTCCATTCAAGTTTAATGCCTCTTGGCTCCTGGACCCTTCCTATATTCTATTGGTTCAAAATTACTGGAGTACAAACCCCATCCGGGACGATGAGGACATCTCGGTGGGCTTTGTCAGGAAACTCTCAGAACTCAAGCAGCTCACCAAGAACTGGGCACATCAAAAGCGTATTCAGGACAATCTGATATTAGAGGAAGCTGAAAAGGTCATTGCTGAATTTGAAGAACAATCCACTGGAACCTACCCCACTTTGGAAAAAAAAGAGGAATACACCTCTCTTATTACCAGACACTCACAGATCCTGAAAGAAAGAGAGGAAAGTTGGAGACTCAGGAGCAGAGCCATCTGGCTCATGGAAGGTGATGCAAATACTAAAGTTTATCATAAATTCGCAAATGGCCAGAAAACCATCAATACTATCTGGGAACTTAGGGACGAACATGGACATCAGGTCACTTCTCAGAAGAACCTGGCCAGACTGGCAACTGCCCATTTTCGTGGCATTTACAGGGCCCCCGCAGATGTCAACATATTAGAAATCATGAGGATTGCAGAACTCTTCCCCAGATTCATTGACCAAGAAGACTCTGAGGACCTCATGAAAGAAGTGACTATGGCAGAGCTGGAAGCTACGCTAAAATGGTTTAAGAAGGATAAAAGTCCTAGACCTGATGGTTGGACTATTGAGTTCTACCTTGCTTTTTTCGATTTATTGTGCAATGATCTTCTGAAGATAATTGAGGACAGCAAAAGAAGAGGTAGAATTTCCTCGGCCATTAAGTCGACCTTCATTGCATTAATCCCCAAATCTAATGCTCCCATCTCCTTTGATGACTTCCGCCCCATCTCTTTATGCAATTGCCTTTACAAAATCATTGCTAAGACTATTGCAAATCGTCTTAAGCCCATCTTATCACAGCATATATCTTCGGAACAATTTTCCTTCCTTCATCATAGACAGATTCACGAGGCAATCACCTCTGCACAGGAACTCCTTCACACCCTTCATGTAAAAAGGCAGAAGGGCATGATCCTTAAAGTAGACCTCTCTAAGGCTTTCGACAGAACTAACTGGTTATATCTACGCTTGTTGCTCACTCACTTGGGGTTTCCTTACAATTATATCAAATGGACGATGAGTTGCATCATGGATGTCTCCTACAGTGTCCTTCTAAATGGCGAAGCTACCACTTTTTTCACAGCAGAAAGAGGACTTAGGCAGGGATGTCCTCTCTCACCGTTACTCTTTTTACTTATTATGGAAGGCCTAAGCAGAATTCTTTCATCTGCACGTGACAGACATCTATTAACGGGCATTAAGATTGCTGATGATTTCTACCTCACACATCTCCTATTTGTTGATGACATCTTGATATTCTTAAATGGTAGTATTGGGGATACCACCACACTACAAAACGCCATGCTCCTATTCCAGCAGGCCACTGGTATGAAGATAAATGAACAGAAATCATCTATTACCTCTGTCGGATGCTCTGTACATGAATCGGTTTTCGCCTCACAGCGGTTTCCCTTCATCTCCTTGTCCCTTGCTGATGGCATAAAATATCTTGGCTTCAGGTTGAAACCAAATGGCTATAAAATAGCGGATTGGCTATGGCTTATTACCAAAGTTGAAAAGAGACTCCAGGTATGGTACCATCGATACCTCTCTCGGGCTGGCAGACTGATACTTATCAAAGTTGTGATTGAAGCCACTCCAGTATACTGGATGGCCCTTACTTGGATCCCTAAAGGCATCCTCTACAGATTACAACACATTTGCAGTAGATTTCTCTGGGTAGGACAACGGCCTGGCAGACTCTTTTTATGGGTCAAATGGGACACCATCGCCAAGCCTAAATGCTGGGGAGGTTGGGGCATTAAAAAGCTTGATTTATTTTCGAAGGCGCTGGCGGAAAAATTTCGATGGCAGCTCCTCACCTCGGAGAGTCTGTGGACGAGGGTGGAATATGCAAAATATATCAAACCCCTGAACGTGCTTGATTGGATCTGCTCTCAGCAAAACTCTCACAATGTATCCATTATATGGAAAGCAGTCATCAACACCATACTACTACTGCGAGATGGATTAACATGGCGAATTCGGGATGGCAACTCTGTCCGCATTGGGCTGGACCCATGGGTAGGATGTGGGAATGCTCACATATTGCCTATTGACCTCATCAGACACCTCAATGACAGAGGTATCACCCACATTGTACATGCTGGAGACCCTGATAACTCTCCATTTCTGCAACAGACCTGGCTCAATGCTCATAATCTGGAGATATCGGCTCAATGGCATACAGCATGGTCGGAGTACACTGATGCACTCACTCAAGCCCATATCAGACTCACTGAAGGACCTGACGAAATCATTTGGGCCTTTGCTAAGAATGGAGCATACGCACCTAAATTGGGGTATATGAAATTGATTGAGCCTATCAGACCTCCTAATATCCATCCCACCTGGAAGGCGTTATGGAAACTCAAATCAGCTTCTCGTACCCGCCTGCTTATGTGGAATATACTATTTGATAAAATACCTACGGGCACTAATCTAATGAAGCGATCCTTTCATGGACCGTTTCGCTGTCATCTCTATCTTGCGGAGGAGGAAAGTACTGAACATTTATTCTTGTCCTGTAATGTTACTTTACATTTCTGGAACTCCCTCATCGGCCACCTCCCGAACTTGAGAAATTGGCAAGGAAACACTATCATAGACGCATGGGATACCTGGAACCATAATCACACCGGAAAATCCCGCAATATCCCACTCCTAGTTTGCTGGGCTATCTGGATAGCACGGAATAAGGAAATCTTTGATCATAGTGCCCCTCATTGGCCTTCCATCCTCCTCAAGACTATAGTTGATGATAATATTATACCTGAAGAGGATACCACAGCCCCGGTCCGCATCCTCAGACAGTTGAACATAGACAAATCCAAACCATGGGCTTTTTTTGATGGTTCTGCCCAAGAGGCCGGATGTGGTGGGGGTGCCATATTACATCTCAATGACTCACATTGCTTCAAACTGCAAATAAATTTAGGTAGAGGCACTAATAATTTTGCAGAAATATGCACGGCCAAACATATAATTCACTTTGCCATCCAAAAACAATGCAGACATCTTCAATTGTTTGGTGATTCTAAAATTGTATGCAGCTGGCTGAATAATACTTCACAATGTCATGCTTTCTCATTGAGACATATTCTGGACGAGGCAAGAACACTGACTACCTCCTTTGAATCATTTACATGTGTTCATATCTACAGGGAACAGAACACCATTGCGGATCACCTTTCCAAAGAGGCCGCGCTCAGGCAAGGAGATCAGTGGTTAATACAGGAGGAGATTGATGGCCAATTCTTCCAGCACTACCACCGTCCTTTTGATGATCATATGGCAGACGGGCAATAGTGCCCGTGACAGCATATAATTACTGTTTATTTTTGTACATACATATATGTATTTATGCTTAGTTTCTCAGTATCACAATTTTGGACATCTACAGTATATATATGGCTCTCTGCGTAGAGCACGGTTATATCCTTCTGCACACAATTTTGTTGCACTGCTCCCTGCGTGGAGTTTTTGTTATCAGTAAATTTTGTCTAACTAGTCCTATGGACTATGAACTCGATAGGCCTTGATGCCTATATATGAATGCTTCGGCATATACAAAATGTAATTTCTTAACTCTAATAGAAATTACGACTTTTTCCCAGGGGAAAAATAGTAAGTGGGAGATGAAATAGATGAGCCTAGTATACACCCAACTGCATGAGCACATCTTGTGTCAGTATGATGCGACCCCCCAATGATAAGCATTTGAACTCCCATCCAAAAATCCTTTTATAGAACCAATCCACAAACCACATCCAATCCAAAACTTTATAGTTACATGGTTTAATATGGTATCCAAGATATTTCATGCCGCTCATCATCAATTTTGCAGCCACCCCAAAAAGTATTTTAATATATGCAACAACCCCCATATCACATATACTGTGGTATACAATGGATTTCTAAAGATTCATATATAGACCTGTAGCATTTGCAAATTTAGAAAAAAAATGAAATAAAGACAACCATGCAAATCGGTTGAGAATCCCCATTATAAGAACATAATTAATGAAGAAACTATGTGAAACTTTCATGTCACGTCCCATGTGCAAAGCATGAAATTGCCCCTCTGCCAACGCTTTTTTTATATGCAAACTTAGCCCATCCATAGCCAAAATAAATAATAGTGGCGAAAGTGACCACCCTTGTCGGAGGCCCCTCCCGACCCCGAAGAAATTTGAGGGATAACCATTGATAATAACAACATAATTTACATTTGTAACGCAGGCCATTATCCACTTCACACATTTGGACTGTAACCCAATTTTATGAAGAACCAGCCTGAGGTATCCCCAGTCAAGGAAGTCATATGCCTTTTGTAAATCAACCTTCATGATGGCAACATTTATTTTTTTTGTGTGAATGGAATGCATGCATTCTTGTGCAATTGCAACAACATCATGGATTTTCTTGTTCTGAAGAAAGTTGAACTGTACAGGAGTAATGTATCTCGACAGGGTACTCTTCATCCTATTTGCAATCGTTTTTTATATAACCTTATAAATAAGGTTACAGAGCGATATGGGCTGATAATCAGAGAAAGTGCCTGATGGGATTCGCTTCGGAATAAAAGCTATATATGTGGAATTAATATGCGGGTGAATATATCCCTTGGACCTCGACTCCTCCACCATGCCAAGAAGGTCATGTTTAAAGAGATAAAAAAAGTGAGTAAATAGTTCCACTGTCCATCCATCCGGACCCAGACTCTTATCACCCTTAAAATATTTTTAACACCTCCAGGAGTTCTGCCTCAGAGACAACTTTGCAAAGCTCTGAGCTTGCATCTGCATCGAACATGGTGGGATATAGTTCTACACCACATCATTGATCCTTAGCACAAGTCGCATCTTTTTGACTATAAGCCTTCTAAAAGTGTGATACAACAACATTACAAATATCCCTCTGCGACTGAAACCGATTCCCATCCGCATCATTTATCTCCCATATAGAATTTATTTTTCTCCTATGATTTGCAAATATATGAAAACATTTTGTGTTTCTATCCCCTTCCCTAATCCAAATGGCCCTACTCTTAAGGCACCAGGTGGATTCATTAATAAGGAGAATACTCTTCTTTTTAAGTTCTAGTTCATGAATACAATTTTGAGTAGCATCTGGGAGGCAGTGTTTAAACACATGGGGGCAAAAAGCATCTAGTTCTCGCATAATATCATGAAGATACTTATTCAATTGATATTGCTTCTTATTTTGCCAAGCTTTTACCTACACTCGAAGAAACCAAAGCTTATCCAAGATATGCGCCATAAGAGATGTGTCCCGTTCCGCATCTCGAGCCCAAACATTGTGCACAAGATCATTAAAATCTGGGTTATCCAACCAGAGCCGGTTGAATTTGAAAGGAAAACCACTTCTAAAATCCCCCCTCCTCCATTGTAAGATAATGGGTCGATGGTTAGAGATGTAATTGTTTATCACCTCAGATTGAACATTCCCAAGTCTCTCCACAACCTGCTCATGCAATAGGAAACAATCCAACCTCTTCGCATCATAAGCCATCCTCGCTCTACCGTTGTTCCATGTTGGAGAAGTCTTATAAGGGCATATATCAACATAATTTTATTCCATAATAGTTTCTCTAATTACCTCCGCCATAGGTTCGACCCTTCTGGTGTGCCCCCATACTTCGTCCAAGCCAATCGTGCAGTTTAGATCCCCCTCAATGACGAGAGATACCAACTCTAGAATCCCAAAATAATAAACTTATCCTAGAAACAACTCTATTCTTGTATGTGGTGTACACATTGAGAATATGAATGTGCCCCATAAGTCCTCTGATATGTCCTTCGAGAAGGATACCAACAAAGCATGAAAAAGACTTGACCTTGACCCATTGAGGGTCCCATAAAGCCACAAGTCCACCAAAGAGACCAACAGCAGCCGTGGCAACCATATGCCACTCTGGAAGCATCTGTCTGAAGTATTTTATCACATGTGGAACCAAGTGCATGGTTTCTTGTAAAAGGATGATAATGGACGAAAACAAAATTTGTTTGAGGGCCAGATATTTCGGAGCAGCCCCCAGACCTCGGATATTGAGAGATATAATGAAAGTCATGTTAAACCATGAGCAAGCATCCATGCTCCAAGGGCTCGAGAAGAGGGAGTTTCAATGATAGGAACCTCAACAAGGAAACAATCATCAAAGGAATTGAAAGGGAGAGGCGTGGCGTGCCCACAGAAATGCCTACTGTCACGGTTATGCTTTCGACGAATGGTGATATTGCCCGTGGAGGAGGGATTAATGTGTGGGATGAGGAGCCAGGTGGTTTGTGGATAGTAAGAGTACGAAGATCCATGGTCTTCCTCTGTAGAAGAAAGTCCAGATTGCTACCAATAGAATTGTAGGGGAAGCAAGTGGTGAGTTAGGCGGCGTAAGGCTATTCCTAAGCCCTGAGGAAAGATGAGTGAAATGTGAGGGAGACGGTACAGGAGCATAAATAATATGCGAAGATAATGGCGCAACATGTGACGTAGTAGGGGTAAGACTAACATTTTGAGGAAGTGAGTTTTCCAGATGGGAGTTAGGAATATTTGGGGGGGGCATTTTCAAACGGGATACCTAACTCATCAGAAGACAAAGGGGATGAAGAAACAATGATAGATGAGGAACCATATTTTGAGGACTGATGAACAGAGGGATGTGTAGAAAAAGGGGCATTCAAAATACCTGATTTATGCCAAGAATCATTTCCATGTTGAGGCGCCCCACTTTTCTAGCTGTGAACGCCATCTCCATCATGCAGTGACACCAACATACCAAAACAATTCCATCCATGTGCCTTATGTCTTCCCCCCAGACGACGTGGGTAATGAGCTAGAAGGTGACCTGTGCGATGAAAATTTAAACACTAGAAAGGCACCCCCTAGAAATCCAAGCGTTGGGTCAAATGCGTATCCCCCAATGCAATTTGATATGATCAGGGAAACCACCTCTATACTCCTTCTCTATCAGAATCTAGGCAACTCTTTTATCTTGAGCCCCCAAACACCATGGTTCAACATATATAAACTTTCCAATAACAATCCTGATGTCCATGTAAACCTGATTAGTCCATAATTTAATAGGAAATCCCGACAGTTTAACCCAGATTAATTTGTTCTGAGGGATATCTTTCAGAGGGTTGAAACCAATATACTAGGAATGAAGTGCTAAAAAACTTTTTCCATTTATCCACGGAATGGCCTTAATTTTCATTAAGTCATCCTGGCTAAGAAAGTGAAAACTGTACCACCCTCGTAACAGTCTCACCATGATAGGCATGTATCCCAGCATAGATTTCCATTTTGTATCAACCTAGTATGCATCTCAGCTTCACTTAGATTCGCAAAGTGCCACCTACCGACAAGAGCCCTCTTCTGCAAGTTGGTAATATGATCAATCAGCACATGATGGTTGAAAACCAAAGCAGGCATCACGGTGGTGATCTTAATAGAACGATGTTGATGCCGGGATTGTTGTCCGATATCCGCGTGATTAACCCCATGCAAATCGAAAGCCGCATGCGAACCATCTGGCACTTGAACTGAGTCTTGTTGTGTGTGCCAAGTTTCGTGAACCTGAGTGCCACCTCGCCTATCCACCTCAGAAGAAAGGAGAATTTTTGGCTTAGCCTCCATGGTAGCATGTATGGATGCCTCATGAGCAGATGCGTTGGAGTCCAACACATCCATACCCCCGGTATGGAAGAATGTTCAAACCCAAATACTTAGTAAAAGAAATATTGAACCGACAGGCATAAAAGAGTGTCAGAGAGGTATATAATTATTAATGGAAAAAACCTAGGGAATCACTGCCAATAATCTAGGGATCAAAAAAAGCACGACCAACGAAAAAGGTGGACACATGGAGAATAAAACGCACATCAGCCAAATGGAAGATACCGCCGCCATTGCATAATCCAAAACAGGATAAAAAAGTTACAAGGAATAAAAAAATGGAGATCGCGATATGGGATGGTGTACGGAGATCCAAAATCACATGAACAGTAGGAACGAATGTCAGGAAGTAATAAAGAGTAGTAGGTTTAGCCCACTTCCAAGAGTAATGTCCAACCACCACCTCGTGCAATTTGAAAATTGCCAGAGAAACAACTTCCTGGTGCTGGAAATATCAAACTAGCCCAGAGCCAATAACTAATATAGAGCAGAAACAGAGAAACACCAAAAGAACACCGAGCCAAAATGGATAGTGTGAAGATAGAACTAAAAGTCTTCACAGCAGTAGCAACAAAAACCCATGCAAGTCCACCACCGATTGCAAATCTGGAAACCAAAATATTTGCATGGACAGGAGATAATGAATGAATTTATCCACCGATGCCAGAGAGAGTGGAAGTTGTTTGGGTACAAACAAGAACCCTCCCCGAAAGAGACTGGAGGACAAGCCAAATTTAGGATCTCAATCTCGATAGGCATTTAAACCCTTAGACAAAGGGAGATATGTGGGTCATAAAGATACAAACAAGGATATATATCACAAGAACAAATAACAAAGATGTGAAAGGACTTGGACTGAAGAAGACCACATAAAGCTTTTGTGTGATTAAGGGACATACTATACATACCCAAGGAAAATACCAAATTCATATAT
>APFE031082899.1:0-14893 GCA_000404065.3 Pinus taeda | reverse complement strand
CACGCTTTATGATAAGATACCAAACGCTCCGTGACCTACCGATACTATTTCTCAAATTCCTAGTAAAAAATCACATGATGTTGATGGCATGATTGGTTCTATGAGCCAACAGTCGTCGGGTAAACCATCTGGTTCAACTCTTATTGTCACTGCTCAAAGCCTTCCTTCCACTCCTATGACTTCTACTTCCAAGATCCATGTCATTCAATCATCCAAAGGAAAATCTTTGCAATTAGGAAGTAAGAAGAAAGGAAAAGGTAAGAAAAAGAAAGACAATGCTCCATAGGATAAACAAAAAAATCAATCTCCTAAAGAAAAACATAAACCTCGTTACCCATGTTTGATCTGTAATGAGGAGCATTTCACTCGTGATTGTCCACACCGTGAGGAGGTGAATCAATTCCTTAAATCATTCGCTACGCCCATTATGTTGACATACTCATTTCTGTATCAGGAGACCAATATGGTTACCTAGGACCCAACTTCCTCTAACTCGATTTTGATGCTTTCCTCTAATGAGCCCAAAAATGATGTTATGGTGGCTACAAGAAGTAAATACTATGGTAATGTGAATCCTTCAAACGTTCAAGCTACTGATCAAACTACCAGTTCGACCGCACCTCCTTCGAATCCTAATCCAAATGTCGTACCTACTGAATTAATGATTAAGCCTCCCAAGGGAGTTATCGATAAATCAACATTCAACCCTTGCGCAAGAGCTTCTCAAGATTATAACGTAGCTGAGGATCTAACTCATGCTCCGTCATCTATGTCAACTCTTTAGGTGTTGCAAAATTTCCCCACACAAAAGAAGGCTTTTCTCTCGAAAATTGGATGTATTGATCCTTCGGATTCCAACCTAATAATTTGTAGCCATGAGAGCTATACACCTCAACTTCTGGCTCAGTTAGATTTCATGATCTAGGTTGTTGTTCATGGTAAGAGTATCCATCGTTCCATTGTGGATGAAGGAGCCTCAACCTGTATTATGTCCATGTCTTGCTAGAAGGCTATTGATTCTCCCCAATTAAGCCAGTCACCAACCATTTTGAAATATTTTGATGGAAGAAATTATAAACCATGTGGGATGTTGAATTATCTACAGGTAGAATTAGGTGGCAAGGCTGTATCAGTAGAAGTCAAAGTTATAGACAAACCTCTAGATTATAATCTTCTAATGGGGCGTACATGGGTCTATGCCATGGCCAAGGTTGTTTCCACATATTTTAGAATGATCGCTTTTCCTCATAAAGGTGGTATCGTAGCCATCGATCAACTCACTTTCTTTTCCACTAATTCTTTAGTTACTGGAAGTGTCCCTTTGGAAAAATCCTCACGCATATCAGTATGTTAGGGTTGCACTGCTTAAGGATTCCCCTCTCATGGGAACCTTTTCACTTCCTCCTCCCTCACTGACCAAAAAATCTACCTCGTTTGTTTATATTAATATTATATCTTCTTGTACTACTCCAGTTGATCCATGGGTAGCACTAGATCAATATAACATCGACAATTTTTGTGACCGTATGTCACTCAACCCCATTGAGCTTGATTACGAATCCATCTATTTGACTTGCGTGACCTATCCTGCTCCTTCCTCTTTGATCAATTGGGTTGATCATTCTTTATATTATGGTACATCATCTGATCCTTTCTCTTGTACTTTTTCCACTGACGAAAGCATCATGGAGATCATGATGCTGAATGATCCACCATCGGATGACCATCATCATCGTTCCTCCTTTCCGTATTCCTTTGAGGACAATGTTAATGAACTTTATCGACTCAATATCGTTGAGTTATCTACGAATTCTGCATCCTTCTACGATGTTGATTATAAGAAGAACTTGGTAAACATTGAAGAGACTATCTATCTCGACATTTCAATTAAACCGGATATTGTAAAAAATATACATATCGGTACATATTTCTCTCCTCATGAGGTCAAGAATTATAAACCTTATTCTAGGAATTCATAGATGTTTTTGCTTGGTCTTATGAAGAAATGCCAGGGATCGATCTATACATTATTATGTATGAAATTAAGATGTATCTTGATGCTAAAATAGTTCGGCAACGCCTTCGCCCCATTCCTCCAAAGAAGGTTGCCACGATTAAAGCTTAAGATGAGAAAATACTATGTGTTGGTCTAATCTATCCCATACCTTTAACTGATTGGGTGTCTAACATTGTTCTTGTCATGAAGAAACATGGAATAATCCATGTGTGTGTCGATTATTGGGACATCAATTGTGATTGTTCAAAGAACAATTATCCCACCCTGTTCATCAACCAGATTGTTGATGGTTGTGTCGGTTATGAATTTTTTTCATTTATGGACAACTTCTCTGGCTATAATCAAATCAACATTCTCTTGGTGGACCAACATAAAACCACATTCATTTGTCCCCGGGGCACATTTGCATATAGAAAACTCTCTTTTAGATTAAAGAATGCTGGAGCTACATTTCATAGGGCAATGAATTATGCCTTCCACGACATCAAACATATTGTACAACCTTATTTAGATGATTTTCCTGCTCATTCATGATATCGGATTGATCACTCGATGCATCTTAGGGCCATTTTTTTATGATGTAGACATTATAAAATTCGATTCAATCCACAAAAATGTGAGTTTTGTGTAAGCTTTGATCGTCTTCTTAGTTTTGTTGTGTCAAAAAAAGGAATTCATATTGATTTATTTAAAGTTTAGGTGATCACTGATCTGCCTGCTCCTTCCTTCCTTCAGCTTCAATGACTCCAAGGGAAGGATAAATTTCTTCGGAGGTTCATTCCCAACTATGCCAAACTAACTAAAGGATTTACTTTCTTTTTAAAGAAAGGGGTTCCCTTCCATTGGGATGATGCTGCTAAAACGCGTTTGATGCCTTGAAAGATGTATTGATTTGGGGATCCTTGTTATATCCCCCAGATTACCAACACAATTATTTCATGTACTTTGTCGCTGCAGTTACTACCATTACTATGGTATTAGTTTAGGAGGATGATGTAGTAACTGAACATCTTATTTATTACTTGAGTCAAGATCTCAATGATACCAAAGTCAAGTATACCCATGTCTAAATGTTAGCTTTGACAACTGTCCAAGTTGTCAAGAGATTTTTCCATTACATACTGCTTCACAAAAATATGGTTGTTTTAGATTACAACCCCATGACGTGCATCTTATCATGGCATTTGCTAGGGGAAAATACTCTAAGTGGATTGTTATCCTACAAAAGTTTGATTTGGAATTCATCAAATCCAAGTCGAAGAAATCCCTAGTTTTTACTAAGTTAATTTACGACCTTCTCAATTCTGAAACTGAAACAACATCTAGCAATTCTATTCTAGATGAGTCATTGTTTCTGATTTCTTCATCTGACCCATTGTATGAAGACATTATCATATATCTCTAGACCTAAACTTTCCGGTCTGATACCTCTCACTCTGACCAATGACGTATTCGATATCAAGCCAAACATTATATTATAATTGACAACGCTCTTTATGGTTGTGGTATCAATACGGTTTTTTGAAGGTGCCTCACCCATGAGGAGGTCGAGAAAGTCTTAAATGAATGCCATTCTGGGGTACGCGGTGGTCATTTGTCTGGATATGCCATCACTACATAGAAGATCCTACGTGCTGGTTACTTTTGGCCTACCATATTTAGCGGCTGCATCCTCCCCGTCCAAAAGTGTCATGCATAACAGGTATATGATTGTAAGATCCGTGCTTCGCCCATTCCTTTGCATCCCATTATCACCATTGGTCCTTTTGCGAAACAAGGAATTGATTTCATGACATGTAACCCTCACTTGGCTGCGGGGCATGACTATATAATCATAGCGTTTGACTATTTTACCAAGTGGGTCGAGGCAATGCCTACATATAATAATACCAGCGAAACAACTGCTCTATTTTTCTTCAACCATGTTATTGCACGGTTTGGTGTTCTGCAAGCTGTAGTCTTGTGGTTGAAGGTAAATTGTTGATTATAGTATTATATATTGATGCTTTGATTCTAACAGGCGATGAGAAGGTGATAAAATCTTGCAAAGAGGATCTTACAAAATAATTCGAGATGAAGGACCTAGGGCTCATGCATTACTTTCTTGGTATGGAAGTATGGCAAGGAGATGGGGAACTATTTGTCTCTCAGGGCAAGTATGCCAACGAGATACTGAAGAAGTTCCATAAGGAGAGAAACAAACCCATGGAGACTCCTCTAGCAGGTAATTGGAGGAAGGAAGATGCTACTTCAGGTGAAGTAGTGGAGGCTACTATTTATGTACAGTTTTCAGTTCACTCATGTATTTGGTGAACACACGACCTGCCATATGTTTTGTAGTTAACCAACTTAGTCAAGCAATTATTAAGCCAACCGAAATCTATTGGAAGGTAGCTAAACATGTGTTGAGAGACCTTAGAGGCACCACTCAATTTGGTCTTTGGTATAGACAGACATAGGGAGTGAAGCTTTAAGGCTTCACAAATGTAGATTGGGCTAGGAATCCATCCAACAAGAACAACACATCAGGGGGAATCTTCAGTATTAGGTCAACAATAGTTTCTTGGTACATTAAGAAGCAGAGATCAGTTTCACCCAATTCAGCAAAAGCAAAGTACATGGCTTTTAGTCAAGCATCTTGTGAGGCTATCTTGATGAGGAAGATCCTTGTTGGGTTATTTGGTCAATAGATGGATCCTATAGTGTTTTATTGTGACAAGCAGAGTTGTATCAAACTCTCCGAGAATCCAGTTTTTCATAATCGATCCAAGCATA
The DNA here is from genome assembly GCA_000404065.3 of Pinus taeda. Lineage (NCBI taxonomy): Eukaryota > Viridiplantae > Streptophyta > Pinopsida > Pinales > Pinaceae > Pinus > Pinus taeda. The sequence continues at coordinate 10,101 of APFE031082899.1, read as the reverse complement.
TTGACATCTAGTATTATCATCTACGAGATTGTGTGCAAAGGAGAATCATGTTGCTGGAGTACATTCCTATAGAGGAGAAATATGCAAATATTTTGACAAAGGCATTGTCAAGATGCAAATTCGAGTTTCACAGAAGCAGGATCGGGGCAACAGATAATCCCTTTCTTGTTGAGAGGGAGTGTTGAAAATGCAACAAGAAAATCCTAATTTAATTTTTTCCTTGAATTAAATTGGGAATAAATTGTAATTCCACATCTCATGACAACTTGTAATAGTTAACTAAGTTAATTTAACTTAGTTGGATCAATTAATTCGAGTTGAGGGTCTAACTAGAGTAATGTAGAGTGTCTCCTACAATTAGGAGCATTATTTGAGTTGTAATTATTTAATTCAATCTAACTAAGTTAAAGTCAGTTAAACTAGTTCCAATTGATGGAGGAATTAGTGGGAGCTCTAGTAGTGGGGAGTTGCCTGCAGTCCAATGGGGTGTTTCCTGCAGTCGAGTGTGGTGCTGCTTGAAGTACGGTGGGGTGCTTCCTAAAGTGCAGTGCGGTGTTGCCTGTAGTACAATGGGGTGTTGCCTGAAGTGTAGTGTGGTGCTGCCTGCAGTACATTGTGGTGTTGCCTGAAGTGCAGTGTGGTGCTGCCTGTAGTGATCAACCAGTAAACTGAAGATTCACTCATAATTAACTCATGCATGTCAGATCAGAGAAAGATCCAGTTGAGATTAGAGTTCAGGGACAATGTACGATCAATTGTAAAATCATCTAAATTAAATCGATGGTGCATGCGATCAGAGGAAGACCTATAAGGATTGCGCAATTCATAATTGTGGAATTTCCCAATTAAATAGGGGCTAATTCCCAAGGGAAAAATGCAAGGAAATAGGGACTTGGGCAAGCAAGAAATTGGCTAAGTATTGGCTTGAGTTTGTCTAAGAAGTAGTGAGATAGATAGAGATAGTGCAGAGGTTTCTCGAGCTTGAGTAAATAATTTTAATCTTCTCATATTTTATGATTAATGCAATATACATATAGCAAGGGTTTTTAGTTGTGGCTTTCCCCAGAAAATCATTGTGTTATGTGTGATTGAATTCTTTCTCTTATATGCTTCATGATTTCATCGATCTTTTATTGTTTCTGCTGATGAGTAGAGTAGATTCAAGTCTATTGTTTTAACATATTACAATTAGCAGTTTGAATCTACAAGGAATTTCTACAAGAATCCTCATTGGCCTTAGGTGCACTTTTCACTAAAAGATGTAATCGTTGTCTTTTTTTCCTTGGAGTTGCATCCCCTATACTCTTGCCATGGAGTGGGCTTCACAACTAGCCTTATTTTATTAACACACAAAGACATGCACATTTACAATGTTTACAATCTTCACATCATGGCTCCTCTAACCACTTAGCGAAAAATTGCCATATTACTATCTATGCAACTACATGGGTGCGCAAGCCAATAAAGTGCTTCCGACTCACCAACCTAATATAAAAGGTACATGTATAGACATCGTCAAAATAGGTGAGGGTATTACATCTAGGGACCCTGAACCACATAGTGTGTATATACATAGTGAAATTATACATTTCTATTAATTAAATTGTATGTTTAAATGTATAAATAAATTTATTGTTTTTAGAAATTCCTAATAAACTGAAATTACAGAAATTCAATTACTCAAATTTATATTACAAATTCTCACCTTATTTTCAATTAATTAAAAAATATATCAATAACATAGATCAAAACTAAAAACATTAAACTACGCTGAAATAATATGATATTTGTGATATTTGTGAGAAATGTTACAAAGATTTAGTGTGAATGATTTCCATGGGGGATTCGCTCAATATCAAGTGCATTAGTGACATACTAAAAAAACCCTTAATTTGATTACATATCATAAAATAACTTTAAAAACCATATTATTTAACTCCCTACTAATAAGAACCCAATACATCTTCCCCATTAAAAAAAGCCCTACTTTCACTAAATATTGTGATATATATATATTTTTTTAACATATTTTATACTTTTTCATTAAATTTAAACTCTATTTTCTATATCTTCCAATATAAAAAGCTTTCTCCCAATAAAACCTTGTAATATTTTCGATAAAAACCACATTTAGTGATACTACTCGTAAAAATAAAGAGTAGCCGAGGAGGAGATACAATCTCCTTGAACGGGAGGAGGAGCTATAATATTCATGGACGGGCACAAACCACGAATGCATAGGTACGTAGTAGGGACCTACTTTATTGGAAAGATAAAACAATAAAAAGAAGGAAAGCTTGAAATGAGTGTGGAGTTGTTTTAAATTGTGAAATACCGATTGCAGACAAAGAGCTCCAAATTTGAAAATGATTATTCACATTTAGTATTTAATTATAACCTTCGCATTTGGAATAAATTTGTTAAGTAAACATTTTAAATTAACAACACATTTAATACCTTGTTATAGGCATTGAAAACATGCCTTAATACATAAGTGCATCATATCTCAATATCTATCTAATTCTCTGTTAGGAGCATGTCTGTGTTTCCTACATAACTACTATGACGACCCATTGCATTGTAGTTTGTGTCAATAGAGACTTCACATGTTAACTTTACTGAAGACAATAATGTAAATTCTAAGGTTGCACTTAAAATATAAGGAAAATATGAATGGTAACAAGGTGGTTCCTCACACTGCAAGTTTGGTGTTTCTTGAAATGCGAAAATATGGATAAGCTCGTTGCCTTCTCCTTGGACAAATCGATGTCCACACCATCACAATTTATAGACTATATTTTTGAAGTGGATCAGTTGAGGTAATTGCGCAGAAAACTTTGCTGCAAGTGACTGCATGCGCACTTGCATACGTAAATCGAAATGTAAGCTAGCAAGAGCTTGTTGGTTGATCGTGCAGGCCAACAGCTTGTATAAATTTCAGGCCACGTCGCCGCCAGATTGATTGTGTTGTTTACTATTTACGATATATATGCAAATCAATACATCCCTCCTCAGGTCTATATATTTGTTGGGGGGCCTTAACTCAAAGATCCATCGGCACTCCATACTGTTCTCTCAAATTTTTGTTTTTGTTTTTGCTTATTAGGGTTTGCTGGTATACATAATTCCAGGCATACCAGCTTCTGCAATGTGGAAGATGAGTTTGGTGATGAATTTTCTGGTGCTGGCTATGGGCTTCAGTTTGATGCAGCTCATATGCCCCGCTTTGGCGCAGACGAAAAATGGTCTGCAGGTGGGGTTTTACAATACCAAGTGTCCGCAGGCAGAGACGATTGTAGCAAAGACTGTAGCTAAGTACTTCCGTAATGACAAGTCCGTTCCTGCTGCGTTACTTCGCATGCACTTCCATGACTGTTTTGTAAGGGTAAGCTGCGGTACTTCCATGACTGAATATCCTTATTTTCATCTTCATTATCAACTTTGGAGCAGAGAGTTGAATTGTTTGACCAGCTAATCCCTGCTGTCCATTTTAGGAATCCCATTGACAGCAGAGGGTTTAATTGTTTGACCAATTGATCTCTGCTGTATATGAGATTTCTAGATATTTCTGGAATCTGTAATCCTAGTAAAAATGTCTTATCAGGATCAAAGTAAGTGATTGTAATTCCAAAAATACAAAAAGATAATAAAATATTGATGATAGAGCTGTTTAGTATGTTTAGAAAAGTTAGATTAATAATGAAAAAAAGTCAGATTCAATCATGAAAATACAATAAAATATTAAAATGTTTAGGATGTTGAAAAAAATAGATTAATAATGAAAATAACAGTTTTTTAATCCTGTTGAGTGATGGTTTATGATATTTAGGATGTTTAAAAAAGTTATGAAAATAACAGTCAGTTAGTTGTTTTTGTTTTTTTATAAGTGATGTATAATGCCGATGATGATAATTATTCTTAAAATCATGAGATTATTTCATGATTATCTAAAATAACATGCGTTAATATATATATATAATTATTAAAAATAAAATAATTTTTTTATAGTTCAATGAATTTTAAATAATAGGCAAGTGAGGACGGGGATGTGAAATGTTTTCTGCTTTTTTTTAAAACTTTCTAACTTGGTTGCTCAGCTTGTTGCATTATTTTAGTTGCTTTTTGCTATTTATTTGTCACTGTTCTAGATCAGTATGGGACTTATTTCACTTTCTTATAAGAAATTCTGTTTCACTTTTCTATAACAAATATATATTGAATGATATATTTCTTTGGTTGCTTACCTTGGTTTATCATCTTAATTGTTTACTTTGCTTATTTTTCTATATCACTGCTATAGGTCAGTAATTGACCAGTTTCATTTTTCTCTCACAAATTTACTTTGATGTGAATGATATATTTAAAGTTTTTATAAGTCAATTTATTTTGATTAGATTAGCCAATAAAATGTGATATTTAATTTACGTAGATTTAATTTGATTAGTGTGGACAATGTTGGTTATTCTGAATTTATTTTTAAGAATATTTTTTTTATAAGTAAACTTTTTCTTATCAGATTAGCTAGTAAAATGTGATATTTAATTTAGATTGGTCTAAGTTGATAAGTGTAGAAAATGTTTGTTATTTTGAATTTATTCTTTGGAGTCTAGATGTTTGAATGATATTTTTTATAAGTAAATTTATTTTGATTAGGTTAGCTAATAAAATGACATTTAATTTAGTGGGTTATTTTGATAAGTTGTAGAAATGTTTTTTGTTTTGAATTAGGCTATATATTTTGTTTATATATATATATATTTAATATATATATTTATATATAAGGTGATAGATTATTGAGTAAAATTGCTTAAAATCTATTGGATTTAATTTGATAGTAGAAATGTTTATATTTTAAATTTTTTTTTTAAATTTAATATTTAATTTTATTAAGTTATAATTTTTAAATAATTTATATATTAATTTAACTAGTATTTATTAATATTATTTTGATATTAAAAATCTTAGAGTGTAAGATTAAACTTTATCCAATTATATTAACTATCAATTCACTCTAATAATAAAGAATAATAAAAAATATTATCAATTCACTCTAATAATAAAAAATGCTGTTTCATATTTATCTGGTCACCAATAACCAAGTTTGTGAAGAGGCCTCTTTTATCTACTGGTCTTAAATTTAAACTAATGCGAGCTCAGAACGAAAAGAGAAAGAAAAATGCTGTTTCATGTTTATCTGGTCATCGATAACCAAGTTTGTGAAGAGGCATCTTTTATCTACTGGTCTTAAATTTAAACTAATGCAAGCTAGTTGTGAGCTAGGCTATCATATGGCTTTTTATTAAAAGCATATTGAGTGTGAAGTATTCATATATTTGTCTGATAGCATTTTCATCTCACAAACCTCACCATCCAATCTAGTCTCTGTAACGTTAATGTTTTTTTTCTTTTTCGAAGCATCACTTCACTGATTTGATATGTCACCCTGCTGTCCATCCCTATTTTAAGCATCACTCCACTGATTTGATTTGGCACCCTTCTGTCCATCCCTGTGATATTGCGCGCTCTACAGGATTACGCTGCTCACTATTTCAAAGTCGCTTAGGTTATAAGAAAAAAAAATAGGATGGCAAGTCTAAGCATAGACATAGTTTATGGCAGAATGGAGTGCAGTAGAGTAAATCTGCCAGAATGTTAGTTTGGGATAAGTTCTGATCTCTCTGTCTTGGGTATTGTTTTAAGTCATGTAGTCAGTAATTGAAGTTTGGTGATCAAATAGTTAAGTGAGAGGTGAGTGAGAGGTTTGGTTATGGTACAATCTCAAATCAGACCATACTTATGGCAATTTCTTGACTTGAAAAAGTCATATACTAATTTGTTTATAATAAATATTATACATTAGGCTGTAAATCATATTATTTTCAGTTACAATTATAAATTAATTATTAATTTATTGTATGATTCATTGAGTAGAGTGAAATTTAAATTCGATTGGGCAAAGGCCTGTCTTTGCTGGAATTTCTTTCGGCGGTCTCAGGATTTTGGTTTTTTTTTGTTGTAAATTTTGGTGAGACTCTCTAATTTTCATGTCCATTACATACTCCAATAAGGGGAAGGGTACCCCAAAATTTGAACCCAAGACTTCCGGTTCGATGAAAATTCATTTTCACGGCCACTGCCACTTAAGCTACTCCATGCAGACTTCAAGATTTTGGTTTTAAAAGTAAATTCCATATTGTATATCTGTTTAAATTCATAGTTACTCGAAAATAAAACTATAAATTAACTTGAATGTATATATTGCACGTGTATATGAAGGGCTGCGATGCATCCATTCTGATCGACAGCATAGAGGGACAAAACATAGCAGAGAAAGAAGCACTCCCCAACCTAACGGTGAGAGGATTCGAAATCATCGATGAAGCCAAGGCCCTGCTGGAAAAAGCATGTCCTCGCAATGTATCTTGTGCCGATATAATTGCGCTCGCTACGAGAGACGCTGTATCCCTGGTATGATATCACTCGCTAATGGGCATCTTTATCCTGATTATAATTTTCAGAAATATTTCGGAATCTAATATAGCGAAGTTAATTGTTTCATCTCGCTATTATCTGTTAGATTCCAGTTGAATTGATAAAGTGTATTAATGTACTGATTCACAGGCAAAAGGACCGTTTTACAGTTTACCAACTGGAAGACGAGATGGAAGCATATCGTCTATAAACGAGGTCGACTTGCCTAGTCCCAGAGAACGAGTTGCTGATGCAACTGGACAATTCAAAACGAAGGGTCTCAATCTCCAAGATATGGTTGTTCTTATTGGTATGTGATTAGATGTTTTTAATATCAGATTGAATGGATATTTTTATTGGACGGCAGGTTTTTAGAATATTTTAAAATAGTACAGATAAACAAAGTAGCTAGGTCAATTTGTATAACTTTCTTATTTTCCTTATTAGATTGTAGATTTTGAGGATATTTTAAAAGTAAAATAAATGAATAAAGCAATTCTGTTAACTGTCTGGTTATCTGATTTTAAAATATTTTGGAAATCTACAGTCCATAAATTTACAAAAGTCTCACTAGGCTGATTTTAAAATATTTCCGAAATCTACCCTGCATAAATTTACAAACTAAAACTGAAATGTCAGTTTTGAACTTGGTGCTTAATGATTTATAAATCAAGTGTCAGTTTTTAACTTGGTGCTTAATGATTTATAAATCAAGTACACATACAGTAACATGTCTCACTAAACTGGTTTTAAAATATTTCTGAAATCTACCATCCATAAATTTACAAACTAAAACCAAAAAAGTCAGTTTTTAGCTGGGTGCTTATGATTGATGAATCAGTTTTTAACTTGGTGCTTAATGATTCATGCATCAGGTGCACATACAGTGGGGGTGTCTCACTGCGCTTTCTTCAGCGATCGGCTGTACGACTTTCAACAAACGGGAAAGGCGGATCCTTCCATGAATTCCAGCTTTGTAAAAATACTGAAGAACGTTTGCCCGGCTCCATCGACGTCTGAAACATCGTCGCTTAACATTGATCCCACCGTATTCCTTGACCAAGGCACTTCGTTTCTTATAGACAACAATTATTACAAACAACTGGGAATGGGGGAAGGGGTTCTTCAATTTGATCAAGAACTCACCAGATCTAAGACAACCAAAAGCATGGTAACAAGCCTTGCCAAATCCGGAACTGATTTCCGCACGAAGTTTGCTGCGGCCATGATAAAAATGGGCAACATTGGCGTATTGACAGGAAAGAAGGGAGAGATTCGATCTCAGTGCAGAGTTGTAAATCCAAAATCCACCAAATTGATTGACAGCACCAAGTGAGTTCTCAATGATCTGAAATAATATTAAACCACCCATGCTTTTTGATTCAATAGTAACAAAGACCTGGTATCCAATACTTTTGGAACAGAAAGAATTGAAATAAAAGCTGTTAGCCATGATCACGCCATGTGGGTCTTGTGTTTTCCATGTTCCAGTTTGTTTAAAAATGCTTATACAATCTTTGAGAGAAATGCACAAGTTTCTAATTGATCATTCGATCGACAAGCCTACATCGATCTTTTTGGTGTAACTCCAAATTATTTGATATAATGTTATGCCCAGTCCAATTATATTAGTATTTTGAATGTGGTTTATAAGGTTATGAGTAGTATAATTATATTAAAAATACTAATGTGATTGATATAGCTAAATTTTTTATAAATATAATTAAAAAATTATTGTAATATAAGAATATTTTATTAATGTATATTTATTTGATTAAACCATGTATTAAAAGGTTATGGGTCATTTTTTTTTGAGAAATTATTAAATTGGAATATCTAAACCCTTAAAAATTAACAAACTCTTTATATATTTATACTTGTTGATGAACATTAAACTAAACATATTCCCTTAAAAATTCATTATCTCATATTAAATATATTATCTTAATAAAATATTAAAATCTTAATTACAAATTTAAGTATTTAAAAAAACACACTTATAAATAAACCACATTTAATAAACCATATTTTCATAATTACAGCTTTTCCAAGTAAACATCCCAAATAACTCAATACATGTTATCACATACAAATCTTCTATAAAGCAATATAATGCAAATCATTATGGAAAAGTAACAAGTAAACATCCAAAGTAATTCATTACATGTTATCAGATACAAATCTTCTATAAAGCAATATAATGGAAATCATTATGGAAAAGTAAAAAGTATAAAGAAACCCATCATCCAAAATATGACATTATGTATACATGTAAGGATAATCGAGATGTCTAGTCCTGAGATACACATTGAAAAACCTTAATAGAGGGCAGGGGTTAACTGCCAACAAATTCAGTGCTAACATCATATAGAAGCTTTCACAAAGCGAATAGCATGCCAGCTATGGAGAACTTATCTGTAATGCAGAAAAATAAATCCACCACGATGAATCTTGATGTTAGAGCCAATGTGTATATATATATATATATATAAATCTTGATGTTAGGGCCAATGTATATATTAATGAGATCCAAAGAGGCATACATGTTAATGTTGTTTAATTTTTTTACAAGTTAAGACATTTTCACTTTTCAAGTGAAATAGGGCAAGAGAATGTGCAGAACTGAACACCAAGGGAAAATTGTTATTATAAGCTTAGAAAGTCACTCATAGCTACATAGGTAAATGCACTCGACACCATTCATTCATTTTCCTATATATTCTGCAAGTGGTACTTGCCCAGCACAGATAAAGGATCAAACTGCTATGAGTGGCTGTGTTTAATTTGGTTGTGGAGGCTTTCTAGATGGTTCAGATTATCAAAAAGGCACAGATAAAGGATCAAACTGCTATGAGTGGTTGTGTTTAATTTTGTTGTAGAGGCTTTCTAGATGGTTCAGATTATCAAAAAGGCTGTTGAGGTCTCGTGAATATGGTGCCATCAAAACATGCATTGACAAGTTGAAATTGTCTTTTTTGGTGTAACTTCAAACTATTTGTCTTGATATATTTTCAGATTATCAAAAAGGCTGTTGACGTCTCGTGCATATGGTGCATCAAAACATGCATTGACAAGTTGACATTGTCTTTTTTTTGGGGTGTAACTTCAAACTATTTGTTTTGATATAATGTTGTGATTATTATAAATTTTAATGTGGTTTATAATGTTATGATTAGTATAATTATATTAAAAATATTAATATGATTGATATAGTTTAATTTACAATCTTATTTAAAAATTATCGTAATTAGAATGTTTTAACTAATTACATATTTATTGATTTATTATTTTATCTAAAAAAGATTATGGATCACTTTAATTTAAGAAAAAATATATTATAAATGAATGCTATAAATAATAATGAAGAACTTATCAGGGAGGAGTTTATTAGAATTGGAATAATTTCAAATCTTTAAGAAATTAACAAACTCTTTAATACATTACAACCATTGATAAGTATTAAGGCTAAGCATATGCTGAGCATATTCCTTTGAGAGCCCCTCAATTAAAAAAATAAAAAAATCAACAAATTCTCATCCACCTTAAATTGAAATAAAAAACCTTCAACAAAATGCTAAAAAAATTTCATTTCCTTTTAATGTTTCAAAATGTCATGACAACTCATACAAT
>APFE031082898.1:0-15668 GCA_000404065.3 Pinus taeda | reverse complement strand
CCTATTGTTTAATGTTGACTCTTTCCATTTAATATTATAGTATTATCAATATTCACATTGTAATGTATTGCATCTACGTATACGTATAAAATATGGTACAACCCTTTACTCAATGGTGCCACTATCACTAGATTCCCATGAACAGATCATTGACACCTTCAAATTTACTTCTAGCTCTCGCCTCAGTGTTTTTTAAACCTTTCACACTGGTTTTCTTATGCCAATCTTTTACTCTTAATTTCCATTGTTAGTTTATAGAGTTCAACAAATTTCCTTTGTATTATATAGATATGTTGGAAATTATGTATGGGATACAATTAATTCTTTGGCACTATACCAGATAAAAAATATTTTCTATGTGTTTTGTCCATATTTATGGTCTGTTTTACATAACTATGTTGCAGTCACGAAGATCAATATATGAGTTGTTAGGTTGAGTTTTAGGTCCAAGCTACAAATAGGGAAAACACTGGATTTCCCCTTGGTAAATTTATGTTTTTCTGCTAATTTTTTCTATAGTTCAAGGTATATGTAACAAGTAACTCTTTGGCATTGTCATGGATAAACTTATTTTTTCCCATGTGTGCAACATACTTTTTTGGTTTTCTACTAGGGGCTATGTTCTAGTTATGAAAATCAGTATATTAGTTTGTTGTTTCAACTTTCAATCACTAAAATTGCTAAGATAGATAATAGTGGAATTCAACGATGCACAAGGAAGAGCACATATATGGGGATACAAGAATGATATCGAGGGAGAATATTTAAATGGATAAATATCTTGCAAAAGACTAATCTGTGTGGAAAAAAGAATAATGGGAAAAATATATGGAAGCAGACATAAGGAAAAGAAGGATTTTCAGGAAAGTAAAGGTATAATGAGAAAATAGGCAACTTGTGAGAATCCAATTAATGCATATTAATTGAAGATCCTCCAGGCCATGTATGGGAAAGACATTGATTGCTTTAGGAAAAAATCTTCGCTTTACGAGATTTGCTAGAAGAGAAAGATGTTTTCTTCTAACATCCCCAAACCACCTTGCTAGGGAGATACCACCACCCACCAACACTAATATTGTAATCACTACTTATAACATCTCCCAGTCGTTTCGCTAGGGCGATGCTAACACCCACTGGTACTGATACAATAATCACTAATAAAATATACATAGCATGACAAAATAACAATATATCAAGCAAGAAAAGTAATATCCATAAACAAAACATATGCCTTAAAATATATTGCAAATACTTATCTGATAAAATACGTCGATTCACTGCAGACCTTATATGTACCACCGAACTATCAAACGCACTTCTTCTAGTATCTCTACTGCCAATTACCCCCAAGATGGGACCATGAGTCCATAAGCACAATGGCTCACCTAACACCAACTATGGCACATAACTAGTATTGAACATGAATAAGGCGATGTTATCAAACCCTAGTAGCCTCCAAATAATAGTTTCACATCTCCCATCAACCTACATAACCTAAGGTAGTGCATCCCATTCTTAGCATCTACAATCCATTGAGTTGTGCCACTACCTTTCCATGGGATTCCAACTCGGCTAGCTAGGGATGTCTCAAATTCATATGGCTTCTAGGAGATATTGCTACCCATAAGGGTATCCAAGAACCCTCCATGTTGATACAGGGACATTTGCCCCTACACTTCTCCCTAGAATGAGCACCATAGTCATCCCTTAGTAGTCTTTGATGGAAAGAAAGGATGAATACCCATTACCATCCATTTACCTTTTATTTATAGCTTAGTATAAATATTATTATTCTAAAATATATTATAATATTATGATATATATTAATATCAACCCATAAAGTTTCTCTTAGGAATATTATATCAGTAAAAGCCAACTTGACCCAAGAACCATGCCTTGGTTTTGCCCCCTTACTATTCCTCTGATGAATTCCTAGTGCCCCATGTTAGTTGGTGTAGCTTGGCATGTGTTCTGCTCTCAAATTGTGTCTTTGTAGGTAGAGAACACATTTTAGCTAATACCCAAAATTGGTTTCATGAGAAAATGCATTTATTAGATTTAATTAATCAATTAATTAAGTTTTCTTAAGTCTAAGTTAGGGAAATAGATTAATTAATCAGTGTTAATTGGGGTAAATCGATTTTCCTCTAGATACTTCTAGAAAAGTAACTTGATGGAGTCAAGATAATATTAGCCATCAATTTAGATTATATCATGCTTATTGATTCATCTACGAGATATTTGTTGTAGTGGCTACAACCACCCTCAAAAATTTTCCCTTAGCTCATTTTGGAGCCTCCCTACCAACATTTCACAGCAACATGTCTTGCTTCGTCAAGTACACAAGCTTCAGTGATTTTCTTGCAGATATATAGTCTTTCTATCAAAGCTTGATAATTTCCCCTCACAGGCTATTCCTCTAGACATGGTCCAGCTGTAGGTTGAGCATATCCCTCAAGAGAATGTGTAATTCTGGAGGGAAACCAGCCTTTCCTCTTGAAATTGTGTAATTCTATCTGGAAGCTTGCTGGGCTCCAGAATTGCACAATTCTTCTGGTCATGTTTCATCCAAAAAATTGGGCAATTCTTCTCAACGGGGCTGCTCAGCCCAGGAATTACGTAATCTTGGGTAATAGTCAGCTGCTCTGCCCAGAAATTGCACAAATCTCCTAGGAAGTCAACCGAGATACCATCCAGAAATGCACATTTTCTTCCAGCAATTGAGTAGCCTCTTGCATATGCAGATTCTTTGACCAGTTCAACCCGAGACCAAGATAACTTGACTTGCATGCATGGCTTGCTTTTTCCTAGAATAGCAAAAGGCAACATGCAAAAATCCCTTGATTCAGGGAGCTATTTTTAGTAGTTAGAGATTACACGTAAAGATCATTAAAAAATCTTCCATCCAAGTGTCGCTTTTTCCTATATTTGTGGCATGTTCATCACAAGCCAAAACCTATGTTGCAGGAAACGTGGTATAGAGGTCCGTTTCCGTACGGAAACTGGTACGAAACGTGGAAACACGTTTGGTACGACCCACGTTTCCTCATTAACTTGTGTTTTTTTATTTTATTTTTTTAATTTGTTTTTTTATTTACTTTTAGGGTATGTTAGTGACTTCTTGTTGCTTCTAGATGTGTGTCTAAAGTTATAAAAGTGAATTTTTGTCCTAGTGTTGATATGCAGTTTATCAGGAAGTTTGAGGGATATGCAGTTCATGGTAATGTTAAATTCTTAAAGTAAAAGTGATATTCTCCTTTATTTTTCATTTTCATCCTTGTACTTAAATTTTTAACATTTCCATGAAATGACTCAGGATGTTTGAGAGTGGTTTCGCCCTCATTGGATTTCATATGGAGAAAGTAGAATTTTAGATCTCACTCAAAATCCAGCAGACTTATTTTTTTTTCAGGATTTCAGGATTGGAGGGATTGCAATGTTTCCATTGGATTTTATCATGTACTAGGGTATGGAACTTGTATTTAATCAAGAGAACCAAGCCCTCTATGCAGGGGAAACTCCCAATAATCAAGACCATGTAGGGTACTAGCGTATGAAACGTGTATTTAATCAAGAGCAGTAAGGTCGTTCGACTATGTAGGAGGAGACTCCCAATACAACAGTGGTCCTTCTAAAGAATTGGATGTGGATGCAGAAAATCATGATTTGGATCTCTCTCTTGCAACCTTATAGTCTTTATTGTACTTGCAGCCTCATATATTAATATAAATAAAGGCTGATTTTGAGATTTGGATATATAATAAAGGTTGCTTTTGGATGTTCCGATATTTTTATTTTCATTATGTGATCATTCATGAGTAAATGTGATGTAAATTAAATCTTAATGTTTAAGTGTGATAAATTATAATGTATCATTTATGTTTTATGATTGAACATATATAAATATTTAAATATTTTCAATACATATATATATACGTGTTTCCCTGTTTCCAAAATTTGGGTAGGTCGTGTTTCGTATCGCTTCCCGTTTCGGAAACTTGTACTTGTTTCCCCGTTTCGTGCAACTTAGGCCAAAACTTATTTATTCGACACTTCACAACTCATTCTTTCACATAGATCTTGGAGCTCTGACATCCCACAACACATCGAGGACTCTTCGACACATCTGGCTCAGCTATTCACGGGTAAGTGGTCTCAACTTGTCATTTTCTGCATTTATGTCGCTTTTTGTGTTTTCGCTTGTGTGAGTGTTGTTTTCTTGATTTCCTTGAATGCTTATTATCATTTACATGCATACTACCTTGTACTAGGACCATTTCAATTTTTGTTGCTATCTCATTGTTGTCACATGCATGAAACTGTTTTGCATGAACGGTTGCCGCTTCGACGACTCGCTTCACCCACATGCATGTAGTTCTGTTGTTCTATTTGGTGTCGTTTTCAGTTGCCCGTCAGTGATTCTGGCCAACCTTGGCCTAAACTCTGCCTCCGGAGAAGGAAGGCTCTGTGTTCCTCTCCAGAAATGTGCATTTATTCCTAGTGACTATCCTCCAAGATTTATTTGTGTATTTCTGAGAGACAGTGACTGCTCACCCATAGAATTGTGCAATGCAGTCACTGAGCCTGCAGTCAATTCCAACTAGAATTATGCATTGCGCAATTCAACACTCAACAGTTAGCCTCGATCGCGCATTACGCAAATTGAACAGTTGATGTCCTTGTAGTTCCCTTCAAATTATGACTCACTTCAGTACGTCGGGGGCAATTCTCTGTGCAATGATCTTCATCACAAATAAGGCAAGGATATTTAGGCTTTCGCTTGGGTGTGTCATCAACTGATTGTTTTTTGGAATCACGTTTACGGTTATCTTGTTTAGCTTTTCCTTTACCCTTCTCACATTTCAAGAATTTATCTACTGCAGTAGACTAGACAACATTTACCTCTAAGTCTTTACTATGATTCTTAGGGTTATCTATATTATTGTAGGTTGCAGTGGCCCGATTGGATTTAGATTTCGTAGAAGCAGTCGAGGCACTACAAGACTGTTGGGCCATAGATCTAATGATACCATTGATGGGTGGTGTATCTTTGGGTGTAAGATCCAAATATTGGGCATGGACGATGGCTTGTTCCTCAGTTACACAGCCACCCATGGCTATGTCTTTATCGATAGGAGGGATGAATGATTTGGTAAACCATTCAATCAAAAGATGATCTAGAATTTCAAATTTGATGAGACGATGTCTACGTCTCCATTCACGGATATGGTTGGAGATATCAGTGGAAGTCGATTGTTGCAAAGATGTTAAGAGATGGGTTCTAGTCTCATATTAGACAGGCAATTGGAAATGGGTGAGGAAATCCATGACTAAAGTATTGAAGTCTTGAAAGGAACCTTGAGGGAGCTCATTGTACCATTTAGCAGTAGCAAGCATCAAAGTGCACTGGAAATTACGCAACTAGACTAAATCATCTACCCAAGAGTTAGAGAAACACCAAAGGTGATAAGTCATGATGTGTGCTTGGGGGTCTTCTCTAGATTTACCTTCTAATTTGGGGCCATCAATAGGAATTTTGGTTGGTATCGAAGGCCAATACTGTGAGTAAAGTAGTGGGTCATTCATAAGCCTTGACACATTCGGTAATTCCAACGTCGCCAAAAATGGAAGTTGTGGGTTATATGGAGTATAGGGTCTTTGGTACATGCCAAACTGAGTATTCCAACCTTGTTGATTTTGGGTTTGCGCCCATTGTGGTGTATTTTGTCCATAAGGCACTTGGCCATAAGGAGGTTGACCATATGGAGGTTGACCATAAAGAGGTTGACCTTACTGAGTGAAAACTGACCATATTGTTGTTGGTAAGGTCCTTGTTACATCTATTGCGACTGTAGCAATGATTGTTGGTAAGATCCTTGTTGGGATTGGTAAGAAATCTGTTGTTGCAACTGTGAGTAAAGCCCTTGTTGGGGTTGAATAGGGATGTGTTTTTGTGGTTGCTGATAAAGTCCCTCTTTGGATTGGTAAGAAACATGCAATTGTGGTTGCGGGTAAGACACCTGCGGCGTTGGCTGCGGGGAGGACACCGACGGATGCGGCTGCAGATAGGACACCTGCGGATGTGGCAGCAAATAGGACACATGCAACTATGGCTTCGAGTAAGGTCCCTATTGTGGTTGAATAGGAATTGGTGGCCGTAACATTACCAATCCCATCAGCGTATTTCATTTGAGGACCATACTTCATTTGAGGACCTGCATACTGATACATAGTTTCTAGCTTTTGAGAGCCTGTAGGACTATAAGTTTGTTGATAGGAAGTTTGAGTTAAAGGGACTTGATGACCTTGTAAAGGGGTCGCTATAATGTTTCTTGATACAGATGGAATTGATGTTCCAACTGGGTTAGAAACAACGCCAATGGGTCAACTTGCCCCCAGAGGGGGTGTATAACTTCCATTATAAGCAGGAGGTACATAGGGCAGAGGATATTCCCTCCCAAACATTGGAACAAATGAATTTTTATGTTTTCCACTGACATAAGGAACCACAGTTACTATGGCTATGGTAGGAGGAGAAAAAAGATTAAGTGGAATGTGTGTTTCACTTACCGACATTGTACGTTGGGTAGGGGTTCGGGAAGTTACTGGCATGTTTGGGATAAAAAAGTAGGTAGTAGGCGTGACACCAGAGGACAAAATGGGATTTTGAAATTATGAAGTTGCACCAAAATTATCTAAAAAAGCATCGTCGAGAGAGTTATAACCCAACGGAACCAAGGGCATACGATAAGGAGGAGGTGTACTTGGCCATGCCATCATGTAGGGAGAAGAAACATAAGGAAATCCTTCAGGAGGAAGAAGTGACAAAGGATCAACCTTATACTGGGAATGTGTGATGCAGGAGCATCTAGCTGACAGGGCAAAGACAAAAGTGAGGGGGATATGGTTTCTGAAGAGGACTGAGAAAATAATTCATTGAGTGGAAAGCATACTTGTTTTTTTTATTTATTACTTTTCTTTTATTAAGTTACCTAAAGATTATTGTAATAAGTTGTAATTAGGAGCAGTAATAATTAGTTAGAGTCATTGTTTCCAAACAATTAATTTACTGTTGTAAAAGCATGAAAAGAAAATGTACTAGACAACCATGCAAAGTTCCATATGGGGAATAACTGATGTAACCAATTGAACAAACTAACAACAGTTAGGATGGTTTGTAAACAGTGCTATTAAAAAGTGATAAAAAGCACAATAGAGGGGTTCGGACTGAAGAAGAAATATAGAAAGGAAAAATACAATTTTCTGTGCACATACATCCCTACAACGTCCTAACCAATTGTGTAATACTTTGTTTTAAATTACTGTGTAAAGATTGTTAATGCATTGTTACAGATCTTAAATCAAAAAGGGGAAATAATCAAATTCGGAGATAATCAAATTCGGAGGAGAAGTAACGGTGCCCAGCTGCAGGCGACTCAAACAAAATAACCAAATACA
The DNA here is from genome assembly GCA_000404065.3 of Pinus taeda. Taxonomy (NCBI): domain Eukaryota; kingdom Viridiplantae; phylum Streptophyta; class Pinopsida; order Pinales; family Pinaceae; genus Pinus; species Pinus taeda. The sequence continues at coordinate 8,210 of APFE031082898.1, read as the reverse complement.
CAACAAAGAAATCATTTATGTAATTACATATATACGAAGTCAGAATTCGCAATTCCAGTGGAGCGAACAACCACTGTAATACCAGGTATGCGAACTTACAAACATAATCAAATTCAATTCCAGAGTTGAGCTCATATACAATCATCAAAATTATTGTTCATTTACATTCTATGCAAATCATAAGAACAAACCCAGTTCACGGACATGGGAACCGTAACAATTACAAACAAAAACCAAACCCCATAAGTCCCCAAACTCATTCCTACGACCCAACGATGGTGTTACACGACTAAAGAACCAAACACAGACAGCGGCTCGAGGCCAACAACAACATCAACCCATACACCGAAGGCTAAGGACAAGCAAACCACAATTGAACAAAACGACACTAAGCCGTGACCGCAACCATACCTTCGGATTGTCTTCCTGCTCATGAGGAGCCGAAGACGTTAGGTCCAGGTAGAAAAATGAGTATAAATATCCAGCATAGAAAGGGAACTTACCAGGTAAGTTGGTGGAGGAACTAACGGAGAACGCCACCATAATTTTGTCGAGATTGTGTATGAATCGAACCAATTCTGAAGAATGAGACCAAGAACCATATGACCATCAACCAACACACAGAGGCAACAAATCGTGAAAACACAGGTGACAAATCGAGTAAAGGACGCACAGAGGTAGAGACCCATTAAAGCCGACACCAAATACACAGTAACAGTCAACATACAAGTAGAATACCCGAAGAAAAACAAACTTACCAGGGTTTCAACAATTTACCAGGCGAACGTAATACTCCCAAGTCAAATCCCGAACCATTGAAGTCGTGAAGACCACCGAGAGCATGCAGCTCGAAGAAACCAAAGCAACAAAACGCCGAACAAACCAAAGTAACCCACATTGAAGCCGTGAAGGCTACCAGGAGCTCGTATCTCAGAGAACCAGGCGGACAAGCCTCAAACCAAAACAGAAGCATCATAGTGAAATTGCAAGGGGTCGTCGAGAGCTCACAGAGTAAATGACCGGGAGAAATAACAATAACCAAATGAGCGCGAGGGTGGTGAAACCCTATACCAAGGTGGGGTTTTAGAATTCTGAGGAGGGACAGATGTCCACCAAATACATAACCAGCGTACCATTACCGTAAACCCATTCAATTAAAAGCAGATTGAAAATCAAATTGTCATATATCTGAAATCTTGTGATTAATAATATTAGCTGTCAGTACACCATCAAGTGGAGCGCATCGACAGCGGGACCACGTGGGCTAGCCCCGTCAAGTGGTATCAGAGCAAGAAGTTGAGAAAAAAAAGAGGTAGATGGACATTCAAAGACGAGGACGTGGAAGAGGTGTGCGCAGAGTAGCAGATGAGGGCTTGAGGGTAGAGTTGAGAGTCCTTACTGCTCGCTTAGAAGCAGTGGAGGCAGGAAGAAGAAGAGACCCAGAACTTGGGGATGATAGTGAAGAAGAAACGGTAACCGCTACAGATGGATCAGCAGAAGAAACCTCCGAGTTGAGACTGTTGAGATCAGTACTGTTAGCTAGCAGCAAACCCAAACCTGAGATCCCTAACTATGATGGCAGTCTATCCGCAGATGTTCTACTGGATTGGGTAAGTGAGTTAGATAAGTATTTTGAAAACGAAGAGATCAGTAAGGACAAAAGAGTTAGATTTGCTGCAACCAAGTTAAAAGGCACGCTGCTTTATGGTGGGATAGTGTCCAAGCGGATAGGAAGAGGATGAACAAGCTACCGATAAGGAAATGGCCAAGGATGGTGGCAAAACTGAAGGGAAGATTTTTGCCTAAAGACTATCAGGTCGAAATTTATCAATGAGTGTAGAATTTAAGGCAGAAAGGTATGACCGTAAAGGAATACACAGAGGAGTTTTATCATGTAAACTTGCGGGCTGGTTATATTGATGATACTCTAGAGAAGACAGCGAGATATGTGAATGGATTGAGGCTGGAAATACTGGATGAGATCAGTATTCTCTCTCCACAATATATAGAAGAATCTTTTCAGAGTGTTGTAAAGGCTGAAGAAAAAATTAACAGGAAACTGAATAATAGGAGAGGACGAGGAAATGGCAAAGGACGAGGACAGTCCTACGACAGAGGGAGAACTGCCACTAACAGTGAAGAAAGCAGCAGCTCCAGAACTCCAGGGACAGTAGAGAAGGGATATAGCACTAGACGAGGTCAGCCATATCAGCGGGGAAGAGGAAATGGTCGCAGAAGAGGGACTAATGTCCAGTGCTACAGGTGCCATAGGTGGGGGAACAGATCCTTCGAATGCCCGGAAGCCGAGCATGTTGTCCAGAGGGGAGCATTTGTTGCGCAACCTGAGGAAGCTGAAGCACAGCCCCGGGAGGTAGAAAATTTGGCAGAAACAGAAGAGGATTTAGTTTTAAACAAAGTGTTGTTGAAGCCAGCCAAGGAGATGGTTGAACAGACCCAACAGAAGACACTGTTTCGAATAGTTTGCAAATCACATGGGGAGTGTTGTAAATTAATCATAGACAGTGGAAGTATAGATAACTTAGTTGCCATCGAGATGGTGGAAAAGATGGGATTGAAGTGACTTAAGCATCCCACACCTTACAAGGTGTCGTGGCTACAGAAAGGCCACCAACTATTAGTTGATGAACAATGCGAGGTTGAATTTCATATTGGCAAATACCAGGACAAGGTTGTCTGCGATATTATGCCAATGGACGTATGCCATATACTGCTAGGGAGACCGTGGCAGTATGATCAGAAGGTGATGCACAATGGGAAGACGAATTGTTACAAATTTGTGAAAGATGGAGTCAAACATACGCTTGTACCCATCCAAGAGGAGGATGCAACAGAATCAAGTGGAACAAAAGCATTTTTAATGGGAGGAAAATAGTTTGTTAAGCAGATTAAGGAAAACAAGGTGAATTATGCGATTGTAAGAAGGACAAGAACAGTGTTGCTAAACATAGAAAAGTTAGAATTGCCTACAGAGATTCAGGAGCTATTGGAAGAATTTAAGGACATTGTAGTGGACGATTTACCAGATAAGTTTCCTCCCAAGAGAAGCATTAGCCACAATATCGATTTCATACCTGGAGCAAGCCTACCGAACAAGGCAACATATAGAATGAGCCTGAAATATAATGAAGAGATTCCTAAACATGTGTAAGAGGTTCTAGATAAGGGACTGGTCAGAGAAAGTCTGAGCCCTTGTGCGGTACCAACAGTACTCATACCCAAGAAGGGTGGAGAATGGTGGATGTGTACGGATTCACGAGCTATCAATAAAATCACTATTCGGTACTTATTTCCCCTACCCAGAATGGATGACATGATGGATTGTCTTAGCGGGGCAGCTTACTTCACGAAGATTGATCTGAAGAGTGGATATCATCAGATCAGGATTAGAGAAGGAGATGAGTGGAAGACAGCTTTCAAGACTAATGAAGGGTTGTACGAGTGGCTAGTCATGCCATTTGGATTAAGCAACGCTCCTAGTACTTTTATGAGATTGTGAGATGTTAAAAGAATTTATTGGCAAGTTTGTGATAGTTTATCTTGACGATATTTTGATTTTCAGTAGAACGAAAGGAGAACACCTTCAACATGTTCGAAGGGTGTTAAAGAAGTTGCAGCAGAACAAACTGTTGATAAACTTAAACAAATGTACTTTCCTACAGAAGGAACTGGTCTATTTGGGGTTTATAATTGTGGAAAATGAATTGAAGATGGATCCAGAAAAGATTGTGGCAATCATAAATTGGCCATCACCAACGAGCTTCTTTGAGGTACGTAGTTTTCATGAACTGGCAAGTTTTTATCGGAAATTTATTAGGAACTTCAGTGAAATCTGCGCGTCGATGCTAGACACCATCAAAAAGGCCAGTCAGCCTTTTTGTTGGATCAAAGCAGCGGAGGATAGCTTTCAGCTTTTGAATTGGAAGATTATAAAGAGGCTAATCTTGAGGCTGCCTGACTTTAACAAACTTTTTCAGGCTCGATGTGACGCAAGTGGGACAGCTATTGGTGTTGTGCTCAATCAGGAAGATAGACCGGTGGAATTCTTTAGCGAGAAATTAAATGATAGCAGGCAGAAATACTCCTCGTGTGACAAGGAATTTTATGCCGTGGTCCAAGCTTTAAAGCATTGGAGACACTACCTGCTGGGCAACGAATTTGTATTATTTTCTGATAATTCAGCATTACAATATGTAATGCAGCAACACAAATTAAACCATAAGCACACCAAATGGGTAGAATACTTGCAGAGTTTCACTTTCATGCTAAAACACATTAGTGGGCAAGCCAATAAAGTGGCAGATTCCTTGAGCAGAAGAGCTTTGCTCTTACACGAAAGCAAAATACAGGTGATGGGATTCGAACATCTGAAGGATTTGTACCAGACCGACATAGACTTTAAGGAAGCTTTTGAAGCCTGCCAAAATCCTGTGTTGAGGAATACAAGTCCATGGTTTGAATACAATTTGCAGGAAGGACTATTGTTCAGAGGTGGACAGTTATGTATCCCGGACTGTTCGATGAGAGAAAATATCGTACGGGAGAAACATAGTGGTGGTATAGCCGGTCATTTTGGCATAGACAAAACTTTGGAGCAGCTCGGACACTTTTATTACTGGCCCAGAATGCACAGGGACGTACAACGATATGTGAACAAGTGTAAAGTCTGCCAACTAGCGAAAGAATACAGTCAGAATACCGGACTTTACACGCCACTACATGTTCTGAGCAGGCCATGGGACTCAGTCAGCATTGACTTTGTCTTCGGACTGCCTAGGACGCAGCAGGGGTGTGACTCGGTGATGGTGGTGGTAGATAGATTTTCAAAAATGGCTCATTTTATTCCTTGCCAAAAAACTAGTGATGGCACGTACATAGCTCACCTGTTTTTCACGGAGGTTGTTAGATTACATGGCCTACCCAATTCTATCGTTTCTGACAGGGATGTAAAATTCACAAGACACTTTCGGCGCACCCTGTGGAAAGAGTTGGGCACGCAATTGAATTTCAGCTCTACGTATCATTCGCAGACTGATGGACAAACGGAAGTGGTGAACAGGAGTTTGGGAAATTTATTATAGAGTTTGACTGGGGAAAATTCACGGTTATGGGATCGTGCTCTCGCCCAAGCAGAATTTTCTTATAACGATTTTCCCAATCGCAGCATGGGACATAGCCCATTTCAAATCTTGTACAACATGCATCCTCGGGGAATACATGAATTGCGAGATTTGGGAAAATTAGAACGGAGAAGCGCAGATGGAGAAGATTTTGCTGAAGCAATGAGCGAACTACATGAACAGGTAAAATTAAAATTGCAAGTCAGCATACAGAAATACAAGCAACAAGCAGATTCAAGGCGAAGAGAAGTACAATTTAATGTTGGAGATGAGGTCCTCGCGCACTTGCGCAAGGAACGATTTCCTAAGGGCGCGTATAATAAATTAAAATTTAAAAAAATTGGTCCCTACAAGATCTTGCGTAAATTTTCAGCCAAGGCCTACAAAATTTAGTTGCCACCTGATATAGGCATATCACCTATTTTCAATGTGGCGGATTTGTTCCCATATACTGCCCAAGCAGAGGAAGACAGTGTGGTACGGCCAGAATGGGACACCCAAGTTGGAGACAGTTCTTGGATGAGGCATATGCCTTCGGCTCAATCCCATGAGATTGAAGGGATTCTCAGTACCCAGGTAGCCAAGAAGACACGTAGGAAGGAATATCTACGATATCTTGTCAAGTGGAGAGACCATCCAATGGAGGACAGCTCATCGCTCAACGCGGCGTAGATATGGAAGGCTGGCTATTCGGTGGAGGAGCTCATGGAACGAGCCATGATTTTGTTTTATCCCAGGAGCCTGATGCAGGAGCATCTAGCTAACAGGGAAAAGACAAAAGTGAGGGGGATATGGTTTCTGAAGAGGACAGAGAAATTAATTCGTTGAGTGGAAAGCATACTTGTTTTTTTTATTTATTACTTTTCTTTTATTAAGTTACCTAAAGATTACTGTAATAAGTTGTAATTAGGAGAAGTAATAATTAGTTAGAGTCATTGTTTCCAAACAGTTAATTTACTGTTGTAAAAGCATGAAAAGAAAATGTACTAGACAACCATGCAAAGTTTCGTATGAGGAATAACTGATGTAACCAATTGAACAAACTAATAGCGGTTAGGACGGTTTGTAAACAGTGCTATTAAAAAGTGAGAAAAAGCACAATAGAGGGGTTCGGACTGAAGAAGAAATATAGAAAGGAAAAATACAATTTTCTGTGCACATACATCCCTACAACGTCCTAACCAATTTTGTAATACTTTGTATTAAATTACTGTGTAAAGATTGTTAATGCATTGTTACAGATCTTAAATCAAAAAGGGGAAATAATCAAATTCGGAGGAGAAATAACGGTGCCCAGCTACAGGCGACTCAAACAAAATAACCAAATACACAACAAAGAAATCATTTATGTAATTACATATATACGAAGTTAGAATTTGCAATTCCAGTGGAGCAAACAACCACTGTAATACTAGGTATGCGAACTTACAAACATAGTCAAATTCAATTCCAGAGTTGAGCTCATATACAGTCATCAAAATTATTATTCATTTACATTCTGTGCAAAGCATAAGAACGAACCCAATTCACGGACATGGGAACCGTAACAATTACAAACGAAATCCAAACCCCATAAGTCCCCAAACTCATTCCTACGACCCAACGACGGTGTTACATGACTAAAGAACCAAACACAGACAACGGCTTGACGCCAACAACAACATCAACCCACACGTCGAAGACTAAGGACAAGCAAACCACAAGTGAACAGAACGACACTACCTGGATTTCATTCGGGATAGCTGAGTGTCCAAGCGTCGAAACCCTTGGGTGGCTCTACCTGCAAGGGAAACCACCAGACGAGATTAATTACAGTGGAAACGGAATGCAGGGGAACTAGAGAATTGAACGAAAAAATACTATACAGAGAATTCGTTTACCTGATAGACAAGTCTTGACCGCAACCATACCTTTAGATTGTCTTCCAGCTCACGAGGAGCCGAAGACGTTAGGTCCAGTTAGAAAAACGAGTATAAATATCCAGCATAGAAAGGTAACTTACCAGGTAAGTTAGCGGAGGAACCGACGGAGAACGGCACCATAATTTTTCCGAGATTGTGTATGAATCGAAACAGTGCTGAAGAACGAGACCAAGAACCATATGGCCATCAAACAACACACAGAGGCAACAAATCGTGAAAACACAGGCGACAAATCGAGTAAAGGACGCACAGAGGTAGAGACCCATTAAAGTCGACACCAAACACACAGTAACAGTCAACATACAAGTAGAATACCTGAATAAAAACAAACCTTACCAGGGTTTCAACAATTTACCAGGCGAACGGAATACTCCCAGGTCAAATCCCGAACCATTGAAACCGTGAAGGCCACCAAGAGCATGCAGCTCAAAGAAACCAGAGCAACAAAACCCCAAACAAACCAAAGGAACCCACATTGAAGCCGTGAAGGCTACCAGGAGCTCATAGCTCAAAGAACCAGGTGGACAAGCCTCAAACCAAAACAGAAGCATCACAGTGAAATTACAAGGGGTCGCCGAGAGCTCGCAGAGCAAATGACCGGGAGAAACAACAATAACCAAATGAGCGCAACGGTGGTGAAACCCTATACCAAGGTGGGGTTTTAGAATTCCAAGGAGGGACATATGTCCACCAAATACATAACCAGCGTACCATTACCGTAAACCCATTCAATTAAACGCAGATTGAAAATCAAATTGTCATATATCCGAAATCTTGTGATTAATAATATTAGCTGTCAGTACACCATCAAGTGAAGCGCATCGACGTCGGGACCACGTGGGCTGGCCCCATCAATTTGAGTTCCAGAAGTTTCCAAATAAACCTCTTAGGATGCTAACCCTATAGGTGGGTTATCACCTTTTGTTGCCATGGTCGGGAATAATTCTCGGTTGGGAACTTAAGTCGTTATGGCAGAAGGAATCACAGGTACGTTGGAAGTCTCAAATGGACGATACAAATGTTGGGGCAATAAATACACATAAGAATATGATTCAAAGAGTGGATTAGGAGGAAAAAGCAAGAAATCTGAAATAGGTTGAGGACTAGCTAGAGGAGAGTCCTAAGATGAGCCTACCGACTCTGGCGATGG